>CANYBF013288954.1:0-13116 GCA_948192965.1 Dalechampia spathulata | reverse complement strand
TCTGGAATTTCGAAGCCCCCAAAGACTTAGTCATTAAGTCAGCTGCTTGGTCTGTGGTTCTGATGTACTTCGCTTTGATTAACCCTTCTTTCATGCTATTTCTAACCATATGACAATCAATTTTGATATGTTTTGTTCACTCGTGGAAGACCGGGTTTTCTCTTATATAAATCGCAGCTTTGTTATCACAGTAGAGTGAGACTGGAAGCTCTAATGGGATTTTCAGATCTCTAAACAGGTACGAAATCCATTTTATCTCACACACTACCTTTGCCATGCTTCTGTATTCTGCTTCTGCCGATGATCGACTCATTACCTTTTGTTTCTTTGTTTTCCAGGATATCAAGGCACCACTGAGAAAAATGCAAAAACCAGATAAAAACCTCCTTGTGTTCTTACAAGCAGCCCAGTCAGCGTCGCAATACGCGATGAGACGCGTTGGTTGCTTCACTGGATAAAACAAACCATGCTCGGGGCAACCCTTCAAATATCTTATTACGTGTAACGCTGTTGTTAAATATCCCCTGTGTGGTGTCTGCACGTATTGGCGTAACTGTTGTGTTGCGTGGCTTATGTCCAGTCTGGTTAGCCCTAAATATAACAATTTTCCTACCAGTCTCCTGTAATGATCTAGTTCTTCCAATAGAGCGCTTTGATCGTTGTCTAGTCTGTTCCCGCTTGGAAGAGGAAAACTGGTAATCTTAGAATCTGATAATCCCATCTCCTTTATTAAATCCCTGATATATTTTTGCTGATTTATGAACATTCCTGTTTCAGATCTTGAAATCTCTAATCCCAGGAAATACCTTGCAGGTCCCAGGTCTTTTATGGTGAATTCTTGATGCAGGTAGTCCTTGACGGTCTAAATGCATGGCAATGAGGACCTCGCAATGAGGATGTCATCAACGTAGACTATTAAGATCAAAAAGTTTTCTCCTGCTCCAAAGGTAAAAAGACATGTGTCTGTTTGTGATTGAATAAATCCAAACTTAATCAATTTTAATGTAAGCCCCCTGTTCCAAACTCTGCCTGCTTGTTTCAATCCATACAAACTTTTGATCAGTTTGCATACCTGCCCATCTTTTGCTCTCAGGTAGCCCTCTGGAGGTGTCATGTACACCTCTTCTTCCAAATGCCCATGCAGATAGGCGTTGTTGATGTCGAGTTGATGCACATGCCATTGTTGAGAGGCTACCAGAGCAAGGAGGATTTGTACCGTTACAAGCTTTGTGACTGGTGAAAAACATTCTTGGTAGTCTACACTTGGTATTTGACTGTATCCTTTCGCTACAAGCCGTACTTTTTACTTTGACACTGTGCCGTCTGTGTTGTATTTGATCCTGTAAACCCATTTTGAATCAATTAGCTTTTTCCCTGCAGGCAGAAGAGTTAATTCCCAAGTTCTATTTTCCTCTAGAGCTTGCAATTCGTTATGCATGGCTTGTATCCATTTTTCATTTTTAATGGCTTTTTTATAACTTATTGGTTCTTGTTCAGTTTGTACAGAAGCTACAAAATGTTGGTAATCCTGTGAAAATTTTGGTGGGTTTGTAAATGGTGGTGTTTCTGTTATAGCTACAAAATCACTTAACCAATTTGGTCTATGCCTTTCTCTTAAGCTGTGCCTTAATGGGACTTCTTCCTGTCTATCATCTGTGTTTATGTTTTCTTCATGCATAGTTTGACTTTCTAACGTGTCATCTTGTGCTGTGGGTAAAGGTGTTTGGTTTTCCTGGTATGTGCTTTGTTTTCGGAAAGGGTAAATACTTTCACAGAACTCTACGTCCCTAGAAATGATTACACGCTGATCTTCGAGGTTATATAATCTGTATCCTTTGTAACCTTCTGCCAATCCTAGAAATATGCATCTAATGGACATGTCTGAAAACTTTGTCTTATTTGGACTATTATTTAGTGCAAAACACAAACTCCCAAAAACTTTGAATCTTTCATACTCTGGTTTTTTTGTGTCAAATTTTCATATGGTGTTTCCCATTTGAGTACGACTGTAGGTAAAACATTTATTATTTGAGTGGCATACAGTATGGACTCACTCCAGAACTTTAGGGGTAGGTCTGACTCTTTCATAATGGTTGTGGCTACTTGTAACAGGTGCTTGTGTTTTCTTTCGACAATACCATTTTGCTGTGGGGTATATGGACAACTATGTTGGTGTTTGATTCCTTGTTTTTCGAAGAAATTGGTGATTTCATGGTTGACAAACTCAGTTCCATTATCAGATCTGACGATTTTGACCTTTTTGGAATACTGGTTTTGGATTAAAATAATGAAATTTTTGAGGATTTGGCTAACATTTTGTTTATCTCTCAGGATATGGGTCCAAGTAGCTCTGCTATGATCATCTACAACTGTTAGGAAATAGGCAGCTCCTGTTATTGACCTGACATTATAGGGACCCCAAAGATCAACGTGCAATATTTCCAAGGGAGTATTGCTGTTAATTTGTTGTCTATGAAATGGTTTTCTGCTTTGTTTTGAAAGATAGCAAATCTCACACTCATTTGGAAAGTTATGATCTAAACAATTTATTTCCTTAATATGCATAAGTTTTTCTTTCAATACATGTCCCAATCTACTATGCCATAATATAGTATCACTCCTCTGTATGATCTTATTACATGACTCATTTTTCCTTCTATCTAAGACATATAATCCATCTTGTAAGTGACCAGTAGCTATAACTTCATGGGTGATAGGGTCCTACAAAATGCATTTGTTAGAAAGGAAAATGGCATTGATGTAGTTTTGGCTTGTTAATTTGATTATTGAAAGGAGGTTATGATGGAAGTTTGGCACATGTAGAACATCATGCAATGTAACATTGGGATGCAGTTTGGTTTCTCCTATATGTAATATTTCCTGTGTGTTTCCATCAGGCGTATATACTTTGTCTTTTGTTTTTGTGTAGCTGGTGAGGTTTTGGACATTATTTGTGATATATGATGTAGCTCTTGTGTCCACTATCCAATTTCCAAACAAATTAAAAGAAGGATTAAAGCACGATAATGAATACTTACCTGCATAATCGACTGCCTTGCTGCATTCTCCCGTGCCCTGCTTTTGTATATACTTTTCCACCTCACGTTGTATGATGTCTTCAATATTGACATTTGTTGGATTGTTACCTATGTCAAGTGGACTGTCATGTGTCATGTTGGCTCTTTCCCTTTTCTTCTTAAGCTCTGTGTACCATTCAGGGTAACCATGTATCTTGAAGCAGATCTCTTTTGTGTGGCCTGTCATGTTGCAGTGAGTACATTTTGTGTTCTCTCTGTCCTTACGGTCAAACGGTCTTCTTGCTTGAAATCTGGTTGCATTCCTCTGGCCCTGCTGCCTTGTAACATTTAATGCATGAGTTGTTTGGGGCCCATTCTGAACCTCCCTTTGTTTTTCTATGCTTAACACCATTGAGTAGGCTAGTTAACACTTGGTAGTGGTTCCATCAACAGGATTTGATTTTTAACATGGTCATATGCTTCATTCATACCCACAAGAAATTGTAATAATTTATCACTACTGTCATACTCCATTAACTTGTTCCTAGTATCACATTGCAGGTGGGTAGTGGCCTGAGCATGTTTAGTTCTTCCCATAGCCTTTTGAGTTTAGTAAAGTAGACTGCTATTGTCATTTCATTCTACTGGAGGTTGCTGATTTCCCTTTTGATTTGGTACAACATGGGTCCGTTACTCTCTCCATATCTCTCCCTTAAATCATCCCAGAGTGCTTGAGCTGACGTAGCATAAATGAAGGATTCTACCAGGTCTTTTGATAATGAATTAAGTAACCATGATATAACCATTGAATCGTTCCTTCTCCATCTCTCATATTCTTGTGTTTCCTGTGTAGGTACCTGATTTGATCCATCCACAAAGCTGAGCTTGTCTTTTGCTCGTAGGGCGTGTAGCATAGATCTGCTCCAGGCAATGTAATTAGCTCCATTGAGGGATACGCTAACGAGGACCAATCCGGGTTGATCCTGGCTAGTTGGGTTGGTGTGGCCGGTGACTTGGTTTAAAAGATCAACAGCTTCTGCCATGAATGAAAGCTGTATTAAGCTCTGATACCATGAAGAACTTTTAAAAAGAAGATTTTTAGAATGTATTTTTGGTGTTATATTTCATTTATGGCCTTTCTATATATACACAGTTTATATGCATACGTGGCACATTTGTTACAACAAACTTATTTCCCTAAACGGTGCCGTATTCCCTCTTCTAGAATAATCTAAGCTTCCTCCATACGTTTCCTTTCCCTAACAACTGCTGTTTGTTTTTCCACGCCTTCATTAATTAATCTGTTGTTTCTTTTCCCTGTAACCGTTCGGTCTTCTCTTTCTTCATCAGCCCTTTCGTCCTTCTCATTTCTCTCTGCTGTAACTGATTGATCGCTTCTTTCATCCGTCGCTTCCTTCTTCACACACCATCAACGCTCACTTCGCTCATTCCTTCGGAACCTCTGTCTCCTGAACTGACATTCACCCTTCACTACGTCCACCCTTCCCATCCTTCCTCGAAAGACCTTTTCTCCACTCACCGCTACCCTTTCCCTGAACCCCGTGCCCTTAGTCTGCTTACAACAAGAGGGAAGGGAGATTCTTATCCTTCCGGACCTACCAGCCGACTAAATAACAACTTATTAATAATAATAACAATAATAATTAATATTACTGTATAATATATGAGAAGTTATTCATAGTTTAACAAAGTTCAATCTATGGAGGTACAGGTTATATTTCAAGCTTGCACGGTCAGCTTGAGAGTCTCGGGCACTAAATCTTCATGCCGATTAGCTGGATTGACATAGCCAGAAGAAGAAAAATCATGATTGTCTTCTTGGTGATGATGAATACTAAATGGATCTGCCATTAAAATAAGAAAAGAAATAGAAAGAAAAATCAAAAGAGATTGTTTATTCATGTTATTTTATTGTATTAATAACTTAGATCACCACATAAACATTAAAATTGATAGTAAAATGACTTATTATCTAGTTCATGACAAGTGCGTTTTGCAACCGTCTGGGCAATCTCGGTTAAGTTGCGGTCGTTATAAGTGCAATCAACAACCTCAATTATTGCTAATGCACAAGCAAATCTTTCAGGCTGTGAGCCTTCAACACTAGCCAAGACGCTTCATTCAAAGATTTTCCACATTGATCATTATCATATCCTGGCAAAATCAATGGTATTTTTTCCATCATGACCCTTGCTGAAGAAGTAATTGAAGTAATCTGAATACACAACATGCTTGTATCTGGGTGCTTCTCCACTTTCCAGCACTTCTGGTAAAGGTCCAATCAGAGCATCAGGTCCTGGATTCACGAATATAGGAACTGAAACCCTGTTCTTGCTTCCATTGGCAACCACTCGATGCTCTATGCTTTTATATATATCATTACTCATTATCTGTAGCACGTCTCCAATATTAATCACCAAAGCTCCATTAACTGGTGGGATATGAATCCAGGTATTCTCATCGATTCCCCGAACATAAAGCCCACCAACGTCATCTTGAAGGAGAACTGTTATGGATGATACATCTGAATGGCGGCCTACTCCTGCCGCAAGTTCAGGATTAGGACATTGTGGATAGTAGTTCATGTTAATTCTTAGTCCACCCATCATGGCATATGCTTTTGCTTTGTCGAACTCCCTCACATTGAGCTTCTTCAGTAGCAGATCTAACAATCTTTTGATAACCAGTTCGGCCCTCTTCATGTATTCAAGCACTTGATTCCTAAAACAGAATACCAATAGATTAATTTCACTTGGCTATATTTTGAAAGAGGGAAATCTCTGAACTTCAAGTTGATTGACTGAGCCAAAAATGCTTCGGAAATTTGAACACGTAATATGGTAATATAAATCGCTTAACACTAACTCACCACAAGCACTCCCGCATTGATATACAGTAATGAATGTTAGATACCAAAGGCTGCCAAAATGTATGCTTTCGAGATGAATATGCCAAGCATAAAAAAGAAAGTGTCTCCCAGACAACCATTATCTACCTTCTAACTTCCTAACTAAACAAAGGGTAATTAACTAGAATTCGGAAATTATCAATTGTATATCTGATTGCGTTAATATTAATAATGCAAGTATTACAACCACAAAGGATAGGCACAAGATTCAAACTCTAACAAGCATCTTTGTATCAGAAATTATGAATTGTATATCTGATTTGACTAAATCCATTCAGAGGTACAAATGCAGCAACATCCAAAGTCACAAAATGAATTCTTTATAACAGGATTTTGAGACACTTACTTGCAGACAGGAGGCCATAAAGCAGGAGACTTGTCATCTCCTGGAGTATAACAGAAGCTAAGATAATCTTTCCACTCCAAAACTTTCTCAGTTAAAGGACTAAAACTAGTCGTAAGAAACACAGAATCAGTTGGTGAATTCCCTTTCCAATACTTCTTCCTTTCTTCATTTGATAAACTAAAAAACCCATGAGCTGAATCCTTGATATCATCAAGAATCTCAACTGGGATGCCATGATTAATGATCTGGAAGAAACCCCATTTGCTTGCAGCTTCAAAGATTGAATCTGCAACTTGTGGGTCATCCCAGTTTGAAACATCGATGATGGGTATGGATTGGTGGGATATAATTTGGCTAGGAATCAATCTTTCCTCAGACGGTTGGACGTATTGATGAGGAAGGGATTCAAGACCTGTATCTACTAAACCCTTTAAGCCATTGGCTTTGTTGAACACGAAATCAACAACATTTGGGTGGGAATTTGAGCTGATGGACATTTTTTCTCGTAGAAGACGAGGCTTGCAAGTAAATTGACAGTTTGAAGAAAAAGAGAGAAGCACAAATTTCTTTGTGGTTCTTGATGCTTGCAAGAACAGGGAGTTGGAGCTCTTATAGGATAGTGCGGTTGGTCCCGTGGCTCCCGCACGCTGAAATTGAATGATATTATTACGCTTTTTCGTTGTACATCTAGTCCTCCATGAACCAATGCAAACGTCGTTGCTTATAAACTGAAAAGAAATTTAAAAATATATCAGAATTTGATCTATCATTCTTTTTAATCTTAGTCAGATAATGATTCATTAAATAATTAATTAATAAATAATAAACATTGCTTGAAGTGCGAAGGTATGATCTTTTCAAAAGAAGTGGGATATATATATATATTTTTTTTTTCTTTTTTTGTCCCATAGTAGCCCACTTCTTTTGAAAATTTTAACTAAGAGAGGTTGAATTCAAAATAGCAAATAAAAGAAATGGTTGAAATTGACTAAAGAATGAGATGAGATTAACAGTAACGGAAGAAAGAAGTAACCAAATGATATTTGTTAACGATAACAGCGCATGTGTATTAGTTCCACATTAATTCTACCAAATCTGATATTGTAAGGAAAATAACTTTTTTTTTTGATAATCCAGTTATCGGTGCTTGTGCTCCCCTAATCCTGGAACCTATGACCCAACCCCAAGGACCATAGGCGGGTAAATCCGGATCTGATCTCAGTCAACAAGTGCGAGTATTGGCTCCCGGTGCAAAGTCCAGCAGGGCTTACAAACCTTGTTGCTCCTCCCCTCCCCTAGGGACTTACAAACTAAGTTGCTCCCCCACCACTCGAACCCGCAACCTAGTACCATCCGTTCCAAGCCCTTACCGCTGAGCTACTCCGTGAGGGTGTAAGGAAAATAACTTGAAGAATCAGTTATAAGCATCTCGCCGAAAGCGAAGAAAAAACTACGAAGATTTATTTTCAAAAAACCATGAGGTTCGGGAGTGAATTGATTCTTAAAAAAAAAAATAGATATTTGCAACCACAAGCAACAAGCAATGATTTAGAGCTATTTACTAGACATATAAGTATTCATGAACTTTATTTAATAGATTAAATTTTTGAGTTTAACAGTTGGATGATATGATATCAAAGTTATGATAAAAAAAAATTTAGAGTTCAATTAGTGAAAAACTCAAATATTAACCGATGAAATTCTATACAAGATAAATATTAATCTTCGTAAATTTATACTTCAAAGGCATTTATGTGCAGGAATGTATTAGATATATAAACATTTATTCACGTCATCTAATAAGTTGAAAGATTCTGTAATACTATTAACCGGAAGAGAGAAAAATAAGAAAGGAAAATAGAGGTGAAAGAAAGAAAATATAGGAAAAAAAAAGTCTTATTTTCCTTTATATAATGGCTAAAATGGAAGAAAAACTATTCATTAAGATTGCATTTTTATCTATAATTTTTTTATTTTTTCTTTTGTATGCAAAAAAAAATAAAATTATAATTACATTAAAATACTTATTTTTCATCTTTATTTTCCTTGATTATTTCCAAATATATATGAAGATAAAATAAATAAAAAAAGAAAGATAAATTCATTTTCTTTCATTATTTTCCTCCTTTTCATAATAAAATTCCCAACAAAGGCCTTATATTATAGTGCGGTTGATCTTGTGTCTTCCACAAGAATTAAAAAATGTAATGAGCATGTTTTTCTATTTTGTTTCCTTAATATTTTTTGTTTAATTATATGTTTAACTATTAATTTTCATTTATTTTATTTAAATTATAAATTTTTTAATTAAGTCTTTCAATCATATTTTTTAATATAAATGATAATTTAATTAAATATTTATAAAATTTTTAATATATATAAATTTCATTATATATATATTAAAATTTTATTTACTTCATTTGAATCTAACTTGAAGTTGTTTGGGTATTATATATGAAATATATATATATATATATTAACACATTTAATGGATAAGATTACTTATATACCCTTTGGATATTATATGTACTAATCTAGTTGGATTTATGCTACAATATTATTTAAGAATTATAAATTTGAATCATAATCATCTTTTAGTCTGTATTATTTAATATTACAATAAAAATGTCTCATTTAAAATGATTTGAACCGAGCCATAAAAATGAACTCAAAGTAGTTGCTTATGTATTTGTGTTTTAAATTCTTTGGTTCCTTCAATGATCATATGGTATTTGAAAAGAAAAGGATGTGAAGTGTTTTTTTTATTCTTTTTGTGTTTTTCTTCAAGGAGTTTATTTCTACCATTTTCTTAGAATGTCATGATTTTCTTGCAATCATTTTTCCTTGATAGATAGAGCACTATCGTATGAAATTGGTAAGATCGGTTGAATTGACATTAACATTGATATGACAAACCTTTGTTTTATAGAGAGATCAAATATCTTAGTGTATATATTTACTTAATTTCAAGAACTTTAGAGATCTTAAAAAGTATTTCTTCAAATGTAAATTATACAAGACAATATTCATAAAAAAAAAATCTTTATCTTCATGGTTTCTTCAAGAATATTAAAATAAAAATTTAATAAATAATATAACAATAAATAAAATTAAAAGTGCTTTTCAAATCATGATGTTGAATAAAACAAGACTTATAGTTAGTAACCAACAATAACATTTGCATCTCCTTATACATGATTAACTATGATTAATATTACATGATATTATTGAATTTTGTCATTTATTTCATAAAGGTACTAACTTCAATTTGTTTACTCAAATGACTATTGAAAAATGGTAGATTGCTCCTTAGTCTTCCGAGGGACAAGTGAGTCCACCAAGAAAAATAAAAGAACTAGTGATAGATATGTGCAAATTTATGCAAACGTCCTGTCAAAATCGCTAAAGCAATAAGAGAAGCTTTTTAATTAGCTAGGAAGAAATGTAAAACATGATGAAAAGCTTGAAAATGAAGATTTATAGGCTTGGCAAGAAATTGACTAAGGTGTTGCCCACTTCTTTTGAAAAATTTAACTAAGAGTGGTTAGCTTCAAAATGGCAGACAAAAGAAATGCTTGCAATTGACTTAAGCATCGTATGGGACTAACATTAATGGAAGAAAGAAGAAGCCAAATGACATTTCGTAATGACACATTGAAAAGCGCATGCGTATTAGTTCCACAGTGATTCAGTTTTATCGTCTACAACTTCAAGAATCAGTTATGAGCTGGAAAAAGAAGAAAAAACCACGAAGATTTTTCTTTTTTTCCGTCTCTTCTTGTAGTGGCCACAGCCTCCTCGTTCATTGCTGTTGCTTTTAATCCTAGCCCGTTGCAAGAGTTGTGTGTGGCAATCGAATCTTCCGATCATTCAGGTACTCATATATCATTTTTAAGTCTTTTTCTCGTCTAAGCCAAGTCGATTATAATATTAATATGTTGCTAAAGATGAACATTTTTTGTGATCATTTACATACATTTTTTTTATTTTTTAAATAATTTTTTGTTATTTTCTTAGTATTTATTCAATGTCATTATAAAAAGTGTTCATTTAAATAAAACCATTTCAAGTAAAATAAGAATTTTATACAACAATTCAAAAGATCTATTGAACACATGAAAATAAACTTTTATTTTTTTAATTTTCATATATTTGTAATGTTTTAAATTTTGAGGCTTATTTATACATTATATTGATTTGATTATGTTTCTTTTATATTATATCGATCTGGTATATAAATAATCCAAAATAAAATAAAAAGTTAAAATTATTTTTATTTTAATTTATCACTTCATTAAAACTAAAATATAAATTAAAACTAAATATAAATAAAAATATTTGACATAAGAAAAACTTATAATTTAAAATATTAAAATATATTGGGATAATATTTTACTATCAATTTATTACTAGCCAACACGGTTACGTCAAAGATTTTCCACATGGATCATTATCATATCCTGGCAAAATCGATGGCATTTTTCCCATCAGGACCCTTGGTGAAGAAGTTATTGAAGTAATCCGAATACACAACATGCTTATATTTGGGTGCTTCTCCACTCTCAAGCACTTCTGCTAATGGTCCAATTATAGCATCAGGTGCTGGCTGCGCGAATATAAGAATTGAAACCCTGTTCTTGCTTCCATTGGCAACCACTCGATGCTCTATGCTTTTATATATATCGTTACTCATTATCTGCAGCACATCTCCGATATTAATCACCAAAGCTCCATTAACTGGTGGGATATGAATCCAGGTATTCTCATCGATCCCCCGAACGTAGAGCCCGCCAATGTCATCTTGTAGGAGCATTGTTATGGATGATACATCCGAATGACGGCCTGCTCCAACCGTAAGTTCTGGATTAGGACACTCTGGATAGTAGTTCATGTTAATTCTTGGTGAACCCATCAAGGCATATTCTTTTGCTTTGTCCAACTCCCTCACATTGAGCTTCTTCAGGAGCAGATCTAACAACCTTTTGGTAACTGGTTCAGCCCTCTTCATGTATTCAAGCACTTGATTCCTAAAACAGAATAAGAATAGATCAATTTCACATATGCACATGTTTGCCAGCTAAACTGAGTGCAGTTCTAGTAGAGTCGGGATACATCTTGTACAAAATCAATTACTTTATACTAAGTCCGGATCTACAACATTCTGGGACACTAAACTTGGCTATATTTTGAAAGAGGGAAATCTCCGAACTGCAAGTTGATTGACTGAGCCAAAAATACTTCGGAAATTTGAACACATAATGTGGTAATATAAATCACTTAAACACAAACTCACCACAAGCACCCACACATTGATATACATTAACGAATGAATGCTTTCGAGATGAGAATGTTAATATGAGTATGCCAATGCATAAGAAGAGAGTTCGTTCCTCCCAGACAACCGTCGTCTACATTCTAACTTCCCAACCAAACAAAGGGTAATTAACTAGAAATTCAGAGTTAGATGATTGCGGTGATACAAATAATGCAAGTACTAAACAGTTATAACCAAAAAGGATAGGCAACAAGATTCCAACTCAAACAATCATCTTTGTATCAGAAATTATCAATTGTATATCTGATTTAACTAAATCTATTCAAAGTTACAACTACAGCAACATCCAAAGTCACTAAATGAATACATTAGAACAGGATTTTGAGACACTTACTTGCAGACAGGAGGCCATAAAGCAGGAGACTTGTCATCTCCAGCAATAAAACTGAAGCTAAGATAATCTCTCCACTCCAAAACTTTATCAGCTAAAGGATTAAAACTAGTTGTAAGAAACACAGAATCAGTCGGTGAATTCCCTTTCCAATACTTCTTCCTTTCTTCATTTGATAAACTAAAAAACCTATGAGCTGAATCCTTGATATCATCAAGAATCTCAACTGGGATGCCATGATTAATGATCTGAAAGAAACCCCATTTACTTGCAGCTTCAAAGATTGAATCTGCAGCTTGTGGGTCGTCCCAGTTTGAAACATCGATGATGGGTATGGATTGGTGGGATACAACTTGGCTAGAAATCAATCTTTCCTCAGGTGGTTGGACGTATTGATGAGGAAGGGATTCAAGACCTGTATCTACTAAACCCTTTAAGCCATTGGCTTTGTTGACCACAAAATCAACAACGTTTGAGTGGGAATTTGAGCTGATTGGCATTCTGGCTTGTAAATAATGAGGTTTGCAAGTATATTTGATTCTTTAGAAAACCTGAGAGAAAAACACAAATTACTTTCTGGTTCTTGATTTCTTCTCCTCTTCAACTACCGTGTTCTCTTTTCGTCTGATTTCCTCTCCATTATCATGTCAATTTCTTTTTAACTAATGCTTTTTAACAGGTATCATACTTTGTTAATTCTTCAACTACTAGTTGTATTGGGCATACCTTGTTAAAGAAAATGAGTCCTGATCTTTACATCAATATACGATATAGGCATTCTTTTCATTTTCTTTGTTATAACT
The DNA here is from genome assembly GCA_948192965.1 of Dalechampia spathulata. Lineage (NCBI taxonomy): Eukaryota > Viridiplantae > Streptophyta > Magnoliopsida > Malpighiales > Euphorbiaceae > Dalechampia > Dalechampia spathulata. The sequence continues at coordinate 355 of CANYBF013288954.1, read as the reverse complement.
TTCTATTCAGTTTACGACCAACCTTCCCGCTGGGTGAAGAGCGACGGAATAAGCATCAGTCTCAACAGGACTACTAGGAGACGAATAAAGATTATGAATAATTTACTAGAGATTCTATTGACAAAATAAAATAAAATAAAATCCAAAGAAAATTGGTATTTTATGATTAGAATGATGCTCGAAAGAAATTCGGTATTTTATCATTAGAATGATGCTTTGTGTTTTAAACAAGTCAAAATGAGTTTTCAAAATATTATCATATAATTAAATAATAATATAAAGATTAAATATCTGATTTATTTTTATAGTATGATTTTATAAGAAATAGAAAATCATAAGCTTAAAAAACTTCTTA
>CANYBF013283717.1:0-22760 GCA_948192965.1 Dalechampia spathulata | reverse complement strand
GGTAATGAATGTACATCACGTCATTTCCGTAGCACAACCACCATTAGGCTAGAGCATGTCCCCATACGATGACTTCACGAGGTATCCCTGACGTCACAGGTACTGGTCTCTTCTTGGGGGTCGCTGTCTGTGTCGTGGGAGTATGTCTGCCTGGGTATGGGCTGGGTGTGACAATATATTATCAATCCCAATCACAACTGTAGCTTCAGAATCCGCTTTTAGTGCTGGAGGTCGAGTTATTGATTCATATCGAGCATCATTAAGAGCATCTACAGTTCAAGTTTTATTATGTGGTGAAGATTGGTTACGTGCATTCTATGGGATTAAAAGGAAAAAGAAGGTAATTTCTTTTTTAAAAACTATTTTTAATTAATATATTCATAACTTTATTTAACTTATTCTCATTATGCTTGTTATTGTTGTATTGTAGGCCAATGAAGAGATCAAAGAGTTTGTCATACCTTGATAGTGCAACAAGAAAATTCGGTGTTCATTATTTATTTGACTTTGTGAATTGTTTTAAGTATGACTTTATAAATATTTGTAGCTTGCATTTCAATGTTTGAATGTTGTAGATTGGATTTTCATATTTGAATGTTTTTAGAAATATTATGTTATTTTAATAGGTTTTATGTTTGAATGTTTTTATTCAATTTGTTTTCAAGCTCGAATCGAGCTTGATTACGAGCTTATTTTTGAGCTTAATCACGAGTCTATTTTCAAGCTTAATCACGAGCCTGTTTTCGAGCTTAATCACGAGCCTATTTTCGAGCTTTCTTCAAGCTTAGTTTCGAGCTTTCTTCGAACCTTAATCGAGTATATAAATGAGCTGATACCGAACTGAACTCGAGTCGAACTCGAGCCTAATAAGTTCGAGCTCGAATCGAGCTCGAGCTCCAACATTTCCAAAAAATTCGAGCTCGAGCCTGTCCAAAAACTCACGAGCCGAGCTTGAACTCTTGTATACCCAGCTCGATTCGACTGGTTACACCCCTATCCTTCTTCCATCCTACTTCCCTACCAAACATCTCTCTTACCACGTCCACCGTCCACTCCTCTTTTTTTTTACAAATTTATTCATTTTTTATTCAATATTAATTATTTATTAGTTTTTTTTCATTTTTCAAATAATACATTTTAATTACTACTTTTTCAGTATTAATAAAATAAAGTATTAAGAAATGAATGACTGCTATTTAGCCAAATTTGTAATCATGCAAACAGTCGTACGTACACGTCATCTTCTTCGTCAGCCTACCGCTACACTATGAATACATATTTTTTCATGCAACCTTTCCGAAGAACTAGCTCTGCTCTGTTCATCTAATGGAGCCCTGTTCTTCGGGCTGTATCGCACCAGCCAGGCCCATCTGCATCCAACCCCATTTCCACTATTCCATTTGGTACGGATAATTTGTATCCTGAATGATTAGAATGTTTAAGTTACGAAGGTCTGCATGAAAACAAGCATAAGCATAATACGTGTTCCAGATTTACATTGTCGTCCATGGTAAATTAACTTCAAACCAAACATAAAAACCGTGACAGATTCTTTCTTTTTCTTATCAGAATTTGTATACATGCTCAAAACCATACCCGTCTGTCCCTTATTAAGATTCTTCTTTCAAAGAAGAACAGTTCAACAATTGACAGACAATTTGCCATCACCAACAATATAGAACAAAGGCTCAGGATGAAGATGAAGGAGCTTCCTGGTTAAATGGAATTTGCTCGCCACAGCTGAGTATTTCATGAGGTCCTGCTTCTTCCCTCCCAACGCCCATCAGATCCAGGTAATATAGATAATGAGACACCATATTGTTCATTGATTCGTCGTCTCCTTTCCCGCACACTTGATCTCCATAAAGAACATTCATGGTGGTTCCGAAACCAGGTACCCGTTTGGCCAGAGTGTCATTTTTGGTTGGTTTCCAGCTTCCAACAAATGCATCATGAGCGGACGGTAGGTTCTTCTTTTCCGGCGTCATCCACCTCCAGATTGCAGCTTGGAATGCTAGTGTTGCATTGTTTTCTATATATTCTGGATGATTCAACAGATCAATCTTCAGGGCTTCCCCAGTTTTTCCATAGTTGTAATTCCTGTATTGCCATGGAAACATTAGCAGGAAAAGAAACAGGAATGATTGCTGTCAGTGTAACATACAAGAAAAGGTAAAAAATCAATAACAAAGATCCGAAGATCACTTGTTCACGGCAAATTAAAGAAAAAAAACTGATCCTACAACATAACTTTCTGTTAAAAGGTGGGTAGGTGGACCTGCCTTTCTTAACAAGAAACAAGCACCAGAGAGGAAAAAAAAACCATGCTTGAATAATACTACAAACCGACATCTTAGTATTTGTTTCAGGAACTGATAAATTTTTCTTGAAAATGCACAACATGATAGATGAAAGGACGCATACCAGTATAGAGGTATGGCACCCCTGCCATGGTAGGAAACATCAGGCGTGCATGGATAGGTATATTTATAGTAATCATCACAGTATATTTTGTCAGGACTCATTTCCTTGTTGTAGCATAAACCCCAAGCCAATGGCCCTCCTGTTGCCACTCCATACCCACCTGAAAGAATACATCATGATCATCATACCCCTTAATTGGTAAAAAAAAATTACTCGACAGAATAACTAGCACGTAATCGATTTACTTACAAGAGGTCTTGCTGCCAACATGGCCGAGAAAAGCAGCAACTTCTTTCTGTCCCATATATTTCCCACCAGAAGTACCAAATCCGAGAGGCTGATAAACTGCAGCAGCAGTGATGAAAGAATGATAGTCCCAGAAACCAACAGCATGAGCAATAGGCGTGTTACGTTTTGCAAACAAGTTTTCGAATTGGTAAGTTTGGAAAAAATCAGAAATTGTTTGGTTACAGCAATAAATTGACAACCCTTTGCATTCCCATCCCCTGTCACAGACCTTCTTTCCCTTTACTATCTTGACCAAGGGCTTGACAGCAGATGGCGCATCATGGTCTCCATTCACCAGTATTACTACCATCAACATTAACAATGCCGTAGCATCAAGAAGAAAAGTTTTGGACTTCATGGTAGGTATTCTTAAAAACCAGAGAATGTGTTTCTTTTCTTGATTGTTATGGGAGGGAAATTGGAGTGTGGTATATAGAAGAAGGTGGTGGTTGGAGAAATGGAGATTGCTTTGGTAGAGTGAAAAGGAGCAGAAAAGGAGTGCCTAACATATTAGGAGAGATTGAATTTTCAGACTTGAGGTGGCATCAGAATTTTGCTTGCTTTGTCTTCTTCTTCAATTGCAAGCAAAGCAATGGATTAAGTCTTGGGCTGATGACCAAAAAGCTGAACTGAAACCTGAAATGGGCTTTCTGTCTTCAATGGCAGAGATTCTAGAGCAAATCTCTAGACCCAACCCATTCTATTCATTGAGAGTCCAAAAGCATACAAAATTTCAAAAGTCACAGCTGAAATTTCTCCCGAGGTTAATCCACTTATATTTTCTTTACGAAAAATTCTAATCTGACCTGTATAATTTTGTCTGTTTGTGACCTGCTTCTCATGTCTGTCACTGAAAAAGTTGTGTTAACGATAAACAACTCGAATATTAACTGAAAATATAATTAAACAAACAAAAAGAACGTATCATTTACTTTGTTGTTTTTGTTACTTTCCTTGTAATCTCTGTTGTTTTGTCTTCACGGATCGATTGACGATAAGACTTGGCAGTGGAATTTTGTGCTCCTGTGTTTGTGATTAGCAGCAGGTTATATGATCGTCAACTCAGCTGGTTTTTGTTCTTCTTCTTTTTTTTTCTAATTTTGCAATTTTTATGTTTGCTTTTTTTTTTTTTGGATTTGATGCTCAGAAAAGCTCCTGATTGATGACTTTTTTCGGCTGCAGATTACTCGATTTTGGTGAATTTTAGGGTTCTTACTTTTTTCAGATAATTTTATATATGCTGTTAGCTCATCAATGGAAAGTGATTTGCCTGGACGTCTTGTTGGCTCCGATATTCATGGATTTCATACACTTCAAGGTTTCTTTTGCTTTGTGTGGTGTTTGGTTGAAATTCTAGTATGTTCTTGTTTAAGCTTTTTGCTTTTTTGCAGCATTCTATTCTATGCATCTTGTAATTTGACCAATGGAAGCTTGGCACTGAGTTCAGGCGTGCCATTGCTAAGCAGTTGTTGTTTGTTTATTTGGAAGTGGTTTGCTAAAGCAAACTGTATGATAATTTTGGGTTGACAGTGCTTTTAAACAGTATTAGCTAAAGCTTGGTTTCTTTTAAACCGTATGGAATTTGGAAGTCTTGATCATTGTAACATGTCTTCCACTCGCACGGTGGCCAGTGGAGTATTGCTTATTATATTAACGGGTGCCTTATGCTTTGGACAGATTTGGAATTGCAGAACATAATGGAGGAAGCTAGTACAAGATGGCTCCGCCCAAATGAGATTCATGCAATACTCTGTAACTACAAGTATTTCCCCATTCACGTCAAGCCAGTGAATCTTCCCGGAAGTAAATCTCTATTAGTTTTCGGCACTAATTTAAATATAGCCCTGTTCATTACAATACCAATGTTTAACCTTCATCACTCTGCGGGATTCCCTCTTTACTTACTCTGATCGAAAAGTTGTTTGCTCAGTAGTCATTGTTTAGTCTATATATAACATTAAATGATTGAATAGGAGTGATCATGAGCTTGGTGATTGTGTTAGTGAAGGTGTTTATTTTGTAATTTATTAGTGAAATTTATAAGCTGACCTCCACATGCATAACAATTATACCTGTTATTGGAACCGTTTTTTCGTTCTCATATAATGATATGGAATGTTGGATAACTTCTGTCTCGTCTTGGTTATTGTATAATGTAACAGGTGGCACTATTATCTTGTTTGATCGTAAGAAGCTAAGAAACTTTAGGAAAGATGGTCATGATTGGAAGAAGAAGAAAGATGGGAAGACTGTTAAAGAAGCTCATGAACACCTAAAAGTAAGAATTTCTCGTTTCTATGGTGTTATAATCAGTATCAACTGATAGTAATATGCTTCAGCTTAAGGATTTCTATTACTTTTATGTATTTAATCGTAATGACTTCTATTAACATCATGTTTTATTTATTAATGGTTGTTGACTCTAGCAAATCTGGATTCTAATGTTTTTGATTAATTACATGCATGTTACAAAATACTGTTTCATGGAATGCACTTTTGAAGAACTAATTTTTCTCTGTTATATGTCATTCAGTGAGCATATATGCAGTTCAGGCTATCTACATCTTTTAGCTGAACTGAAGTATTGCTCAATATCATTAGATTCTTTAATTTACAAATCGTGCTTATGAGCGTCATATATTGGTAAACTTTCCACCATGATGGTGATGCATTTTGGATCTCAGAATTTCAAGTTATTTTATGTCCTTATAGTCTTATATCGCTCTTTTTGCCTTCAATATCAAACAAATAGAAGTTCTTAGTTATCTTGATTACATGTTCACAGTGACACTGAACTCTCTTGTTTTTTAACTTCTTTTTGTTTCAAATTGTAATGTGTAGATAATCAGTGCAAAAAAGATCTCTTTTGGTGACTTTTATCTTTTCTGAAGAACTCATTGTCTTGATTTGCCATTCAGGTTGGTGATGAAGAAAGGATCCATGTATACTATGCACATGGGGACAAAAGGTCAACCTTTGTCCGAAGATGTTATTGGCTTCTTGATAAGTATGTAATGATCTGGATTTATAAGTTTAACATCCTTGAATAAGTATATAATAATTATTTCAGATATAGGAAATGATATTCTGAAATCAGCTTCTGCTGCCCCTGCATTAGATACGGTTTCCTCCAGCATTTTGATCTTTGTTTTTTTTTTCCAGGGCTATAGAGCACATAGTCCTTGTTCATTATCGTGAAACTCAAGAGGTTGGTTCAATTATGGCCTTTCAGCTATTATTTCAGTTTTATGTTTTAGTATCAGTACTTTTCTAGCAAATATGTTATAATTGTATCCAGTGAATTACAGCATAAAGATTTTGTTTGCAAAGTTTTTTCCCTTTGTGAGATTTGAGGGTGCTGCTTCCAAATTTTATGTAACTGTGTATCCAAGACCAAGGGCTTCCATTATTATGTGTATCACTGAAAGATTTAATCCCAAGACAATTGGAGATGAATGCGTGGATTCTCTTTTTCCACCTCATATGAGACTAAGCCACATATTTTGAAAAAAATGTAGGGTCATTAAATCATTCTCAACTACGTATTTTGCCCTATTATTTTTGGTCTGCCTCTACACTTTCGCACTTTTTCTAATATGATCAACCTTCTCAACCAGAGTTTCATGAGCTTTATGACTTATATGGCAAAACCATCAATCTTCAACTTGTTCAATAAATTACCATTTCAAGTGAACTTTTTATGTTGTTCCATTGAGCTTGCGACAAAGGTCATGTCTATTTTGCTGTTGATTTGATTAGAATGGCTGTTGAATCATTGCATGTCTGATTTGGCTTTGATAACAGGTGCATGGTTCTCCAGTCACACCTATGAATTCAAATTCTAGTTCAGTCTCCGACCAGTCTCCTTGGGTTTTATCAGAAGCTGATTCTGGTGCATACTATGCTGACGAGAAAGAGCTGCTAGGTGAATTTACTTGTACAGTCTGCATAATCAAATTCTGATTGTCATTTAAGGCTGAAACAGAGTGTTTGGAAGCCATTCTTGGGAGAATCTAAATCCACGGCTTCACCTATGGTGGTTGAATTTGTTACCAGGGTTTTTCAGTTGGGAAAGATTTACTGAAAAGAAAATTTTTGTCATCATTCTTTATTGTGCTAAACAGATAACAAAATAAAATGCATGGATGTTTTCTTACTCTTTGCTGGTTTTGAGCATGCAACAGGACTGAGTGACAGTTTAACTGTCAGAAATCATGTAATGAGGCTTCATGAGCTTAATACACTAGAATGGGATGAGCTGGTGATGAATGATCCCAACAACTCAGCTGTGGCTAAAGGAGGTGATTGCCTTGTTTTTGATCTCTGGCTTAAGACCCTTTTTTCCTCTGGTATCTAAATGGATTTATTTGTGGTTTTTTCCTGCCATTCTTGACAGATAAGCTTACAGGTTTCGAGCAACAGAATCTAATAGCAGTGAATAGGGCTATGAATGATGTAAGTAGAAGGATTTACTGGTTCACAATTTTTTCTTTCATTTTTTCCTTTCCTCTCTTAGAGTGTGATTTTCTCTAACTGACAGTGCTAAATTGTTTGAAGTCATGTTTATACATTCCTTTCCTGACTTGGTATTTGTTAGGCATGCAATTACAGCGTTCGCAGACCTGTAATTGGTCCTAATAGTTTCTTTTAATTATTCTTTGATCTGTGGAATTTCCACATGATAATAAAGTCAAAGATGGTCCCATGGATGGATAATATTAGGCTTGACTTGATAAATAACGCTAGAAGGTCTTGGTGTGTTGTGATGTGACCTCTAAAAGTGTGTCCTTGTTTGGCAAGTGGGAACTAAACCATGTTCAATTGCACCTGCAGAGGAGTGTTATGAAGCTGCACTTGTGGTGGATGCTTGAAAATGCAATTCCATATTTAAAATTGTGTGCGTGTGTGTGCAACTGACTTCATAAATTAACTGGAGAGTATTGGACCATAGCATAAATGAGTTTAGTTTGTGTTAGGTGAAGTTCCAACTTCACCCACATCCAATCCAGTCCAAGGAGTTTCTAAATTTCTTAGAGAAATTATTTGCACGTCCACTGGCTTAGCAGCAGTAATATTGCATTATTGAATATTACTCACTAAACTATTTCCCATTTGCTATCAGAATTTTTTAGGTAATGACAATGTAGCAGATGAAAATTAATCAAATGTTCACCTTTGCAGGTTAAATATCTTTCACCACACAATTTGTCTGCTGAAATTTCTCCTTTGGGTAACATGGCAGAGCCTATCTTGAAGAGCAACGATTCTCGTTTCAGTATTCCAGACATTGTGCAGCATAAAGATTTTAATATTATGAGAACTGCTGATTCTTTGGACACGTTTGTTAATACTGGTTTGCAAAGTCAGGATAGTCTTGGGATGTGGATGAACTATATCATAGCCGACTCTCCAGGTTCAGTAGATAATACTGTTCTTGAATCTTCAATTTCATCTGGTCATGATACATCTACTTCTCCAGCAGTTGATCAACTTCAATTATATGTTCCTGAACATCAATTTGTCATCACAGATATTTCCCCTGCATGGGCCTTTTCTACTGAGACAACAAAGGTCCCCTTTCACTCTGTCAATTTTGTGGTGTTTATTATGCCTTTGATTCTTTGTTTTCTGGACAAAGTGTGAAAAGGCGTTAACTTTTTGGCATGTTCTAATTATGTGGGAAAAAAGGGAGGCTGAAGGGAACCACATGAAAAAGGATGGCAGGAACTTTGAAATTGTGTTCAAGTAAAGCACAATAAATGAATCAGAAAGGAAACTCAGGGTTTAATTAGTGTAATAGTAATAGCATCTTATTGTTGACTTTGCATGTTAGTATGAAACAATGTTAAGAAACGAGTAAATTTTATGTTTTTAACAAAACAGAGAAGGAAGACAGTGATGATACAATTCATTTATTGCGAATTCAGCATGTTGACAGCCGTAGTGACTTTATTTCTATAGCATACTAGTTTTTTCTTAAAAGATTAAAAGATAAGAACTGGTTAGTGCAAAGAAAGGTGCCCCATAAATGAGCTGGTTGTTGCTTCCATAACCTAAGCTTTCAAACTGTCATTAATTCTGACATCCCTTGGGCTGGTGCAAAGTAGTGAAAATAGGTTGTACGAGGTTTGATATTCAGGGTGGGTTGATATTTTTCTGGAAATTGATTAACACTTGTTTGCCTTGAAGGAATTCATAAATATGGCTACATAGATTTTTTTTTCCTTTTATTTTCATAAGTTGGATAATATTTTCATTTGTAATTGTTATGCAGATTCTAGTTACTGGATATTTCCTTGAACAGCATCTACATCTTGCAAAGTCAAATTTATTATGTGTGTGCGGAGATGCATGTGTTTCCTCAGAACTTGTTCAGGCCGGGGTATATCGCTGTTTGTTACCACCACAGTCTCCTGGATTAGTGAATTTGTTTATGAGTTTGGATGGACATAAACCTTTAAGTCAAGTTTTAAATTTTGAATATCGCACCCCCCCACATCTTCATGTGGTTTCGGTCGAAGACAAACCCGACTGGGAAGAATTCAAGCTTCAGACAAGGCTTGCTCATTTGCTATTCTCGACATCCAGAAGTCTTGGCATTCTCACTAACAAGGTTCCACCAAGTAATCTAAACCAGGCCAAGAAATTTGCCCTCAAGACTTCAAGCATTTATCATACCTGGGCATATTTAATGAAGTCGGTTGAGGATAACAAAATTCCATTTTCACAGGCAAAGGATGATTTGTTTGAACTTATTTTGAAGAATATGCTCAAGGAATGGTTGCTGGAAAGAGTGATTGAAGGCTGTAAAACAACTGAATATGATGATCAGGGTCTGGGTGTAATTCATTTGTGTTCAATTCTTGGATATACCTGGGCCGTTCATCTATTTTCATGGGCAGGCTTGTCATTGGATTTTCGGGATAAACGTGGATGGACAGCTCTCCATTGGGCAGCATACTGTGGAAGGTAAGCTTATGTTGCTACTATGGTTGTTCTTGTAGTTATTTCTCGCAACCTGTTCAACTTAGCATTAATCCATTGTGATTATTGAAGCCCTTGGATTTACTCTCACATCTTTCCCTCATTTGTGACACCTTCACACTTTCTGCTACTTTTTACTTCTACATTTCTTTTATCTGTTTCTCCATTTCTGAACATATATATGCTCAGGGAGAAAATGGTTGCAGTACTCTTATCTGCTGGGGCTAAGCCAAACTTAGTCACTGACCCCACTAAAAAAGACCCCATTGGGTGCCAGGCTTCTGACCTTGCGTCTGCAAAGGGCTTTGATGGCTTGGCAGCTTATTTGTCAGAAAAGGCTCTGGTGGCACATTTCAAGGATATGTCCATTGCTGGAAATGCTAGTGGTACACTTCAGCAAACAAGTGCAACTGACCCAGTAAACTCTGATAACCTGAGTCAGGATGAGCTCTATTTGAAAGATACACTGGCAGCTTACCGAACGGCTGCTGATGCAGCAGCACGTATTCATTCTGCATTCAGAGAACGCTCCCTGAAATTACGGACAAAAGCAGTTCTGTCTGCCAGTCCAGAGGATGAAGCACGGAATATTGTTGCAGCTTTAAAAATTCAACATGCCTTTCGCAACTATGAGACTAAGAAAAAAATGTCAGCTGCTGCCCACATCCAATATAGGTTCCGAACATGGAAAATGCGGAAGGAATTCCTTAATTTGCGTCGTCAAGCTGTCAAAATTCAAGTAAGCACTTTCTTTCTTCTTCTTACCCATTTTTTATATGCATGAAGATGTACCTTAAAGAGACGGAGAGGGTAGGATTGGTTCATATCACTTGGAAGGGGCTATGGCTGGTTTTCATCTAATTTTCATTTGCTGCTCTGACCTTAGTTGATCCAAATGGTTATTGACTTGTTATAATTGACACCAAGTCCAAAGAACTCTATCTAATGATACTGTAAACGAACCAGTTGAAGTTCAAATATTCAAAATTTTACATGATTTACTCATTTCAATCTCCGATTGGACATGATGGACGAGGTAGGATCTCAAATCTAAATTCAGTGAACATAGAACATATTGTATTTTGCTTTTTTGTTTGTGTAATTGTCCTCAGAAGCATGTTTTTCACTTGACGATGCCCCGGACTACATAGGGCTCATCTGAGTAGAGAACATGAATGAAAAAGAGGTTCACCTACTAGAGACCTATAGGTCATCAGCGAAGCAACCTTACCAGTTGCTCCAAGATCTGCCCTTGGTAAAATTATGGTAATAAATTAGATTTATTTTTTCCTCCTGCAGGCTGTTTTCCGTGGGTACCAAGTGAGAAGGCAGTACCGGAAGATAATTTGGTCAGTTGGAGTGGTTGAGAAAGCAATTCTGCGGTGGCGTTTAAAGAGAAAAGGTTTTCGTGGACTGAAAATTGAGCCTATTGAAGAAGTTGAAGATTCGACACTGGAGAGTTACGCTGAGGAAGACTTCTACAAAGCCAGCAGGAAACAAGCTGAAGATCGAGTTGAGAGAGCTGTTGTTCGAGTTCAAGCCATGTTCCGTTCAAAAAAAGCACAAGAGGACTACCGGAGGATGAAATTGACACATAACCAAGCAGAGGTAGGTAATTTGCATGAAGATGCTGTCTGACAATTAAACATTGCAGATCAACTAATAATGAGCTCTTGTTTTGTTGCAGCTGGAATATGAACAGTTTCTTGACCATGGTACTGACATTGACAGGTGAAGAGGGTTAGAGATCCTGAACACGAACAGTTTCATGACCATGATATTGAAATTGAAAGGTGAAGAGGGTTACAGATCTTGATTTTAACTTGATAATCGAGTCAATTTCTTTCAGTCATAAGCCCTCCAGAAGCCTGTGCATCATATAAGCGCCTAGTTATATTATGGTCGTACACTTGATTATTTGAACTCAGGTCCATGAAAGTTTTTTCTTGGGGTCTGGATTGTCTTGTGAGCACTATAAATACAAGATTACTTGCATGCACAGAATTGAAACTTCGAAGGTTCCAAGGCCTCGGGTTTGTGCCATGACCGTGCATAAGACGCATCAACCAAAAGCCTAGACAAAACAAACTAGAAATTTCTGTAAATCGAGCGTTTTGGTCTTCTTGATTTAAAATTTACAAGCTCTTGACATCAGAAGTTACAACTCAATATCATCTCCCAACTTTTTTCACAATATTGAAATATGCTTAGCATAAATTCAGTTCAACGATATGATATCATCTCACTCATGATGCCCTGATCAACCAGATACTTGGCGTCTTCACCCTGCCACCTTTGACCACGTCAACCTTTTCCCTTGCAAACGGCGGAAGGTAAGCCATGCCCATCTCCCACAATGGCAAAAGTTGGCTAGGAGTTCACTCGGCCTCAGTTCGATGTTAATTTATAGTTAGAGTCGGTGTGCCATAAAGCAAACCTTTCCTTCATTCCAACAATCGCATGCTTCAAACATATTAATTTTACTCATTTTAAAGTATAAACAGGATCGATGTTAACATTACCAAAAGGCATATAAATATAATCTGTTTGCAAAACCTTACAGCTATCCCTCATCAATGCTCAATATGCATAAGCATGAAAAAGATCACATTTTTATCCAGAATTTGGAAGGTGTAGTTCTTCACCAAACTAAGAGAAGCCATTATAATCATGACCTTATTGATTCCCAAAAAATAAAAACCACATAATCCAGCACATGATAGTTGCACATAACTTTGTTCTTCAATAAAGACCAAATTTCAAAATGGCTGAGAAATAAATCAAAGGTATCAAATGAATGGTGTTAATCCGCTAACTGATCTATCAAATCACAGACAAGAATCCTACTTGCAATGTGATTGTAGTGAAAAGGACACAGCAAAAATGGCAGGAGAAAGGGACCAGAAGAATACAAAGAACACATGTTCTTCCCCCAACCAAACTCTATTTGATGTACTGAGAGAGCCACTTGAAGCCATCACCGTATCCCATCTTGCGGACGATACTGCACATAAAAACTTCAAGAGCACGAACATTCGAGTCTGTCAGATTCACCTTACCCTTGCCGGTTGTGAAACTGGTGAGCCCTAGATGGTAACGAAGCTCATCTTCGGAAGCTGCATAGGGAATGTCAATCTTGTTGCCTAGAATGAGAAAAGGAACATTGGCCAGTGCTTCATCTGAAAGGAGAGCATCCAGTTCTTTCCTTGATTCTGCAAATCTTTCCTTGTCATATGCATCCACAAGATAAACCACTGCATCCACCTATTCATCCACAACCCAAAAGGACAGAAACAAAAAGGAAATCAAACACATTAAACAACTGCTATTACTTTTAATTTGCCAAATATCTAACAACTATCAACTATCAACTATCAACCACCAGCCATTAATGAGAGTTTAATGAATCAAACTCTAAGTTCAAAAACAAAGTCATGTATAATAGCTAATACAAACAGATCACACATCAACTCAATGATATTGATGCAAACAGCTGCTATCAAAAACTAATTCTTTCTTCAACACTTCCACAATAACATTTCATTCTGAAAGCAACTTCCATAAAACCTTGTATGGAAAGCTACTAACAGAACAACTTCTAGAAAACCAAACAGGTGTTATCAGCGAAACTTCCATCATCCATGTTGGTCTCCCATGAATCAGACAAACACAAGGAAAGCTTATCTAGGATTATGAAGGCACAACTTGGGTCAAGACAAGGAAATCAGGGATTTCTTTAGAAAGTCAACTGCACAAAAACCATATTAGTAAACCTACATAAAGCGGTCAAGAAAATGAAGCAGCAATGTGATAGTTAAGCCAGTCCAGATCCCCAGTTTTCGTCCATACCTCCAATCATAACTCCAAAACATCACATAAAACTAGGCACAAACAGGAAACAACTCAACAAGGTTTGCAATAATCCAGATCCGTCTTATTATAAATATCGCACAAAATCGAAGAATCAAGGCAACCACATAGTCTAAGCACCTTCATTCCAATCGAAGTACGGAGCAAATGGGATCAGAAGACATAATATCGTTTTCACAAGTGGAAGACAGAACGACCGAGGCATAAGCTACATGACAATACAAGAAGAAAACAACTAACTGAATTATCAAAACATAAACAGATTCAAAAGATATTGATATTAGCTTCTTAACCTAAACTGACTGATCTACTAAAGAAACATAAAACGCGAGTAATAAAGTAAATCAACAGAGATTGTGACAACCTTAGCATAGTAATCTTTCCAGACACGTCGCGCGATCTGATGACCACCCAAATCAAAAGCCTTGAACATGATTTTCCCTATGCTTAATTCCTCAGATGTTGGATGCTGTGTGGGCTGGTGCTGTACTAATCTCTGTTTTTTGTTTAAAAAAACATCCCAGATTCAGAAGTTCATAACAAATAAACATAGTAGAAATCAGAGTACAAGAAAAAGATTGGTACGTGAAAGAAAAACAGAGAAAGAAGAAAAAAAAAGACCTCATCTTTCAACATGTGAAGAAGAGTGGTCTTGCCAGCATTGTCAAGACCTAAAAAAAGAATCTTGGCTTCTTTTTGCCACAACCCAAGAGATGCAAGAACACCATAGAACCAATCTAACAGAAACATGATGATGCTTTTGATTTGATTGGAAAGTGTCCCTCAGACAGAATGGATCAAATGGAGGCTACAGAAAGAACCTCAATTGATGTATTATATAATATATATTCTCACTTGATTGATATTGAAAGTAAGGAATCAGATTGGGGATCTGGGGAAAATAGAAAAGCTCATGAAAGGGACCTGAGGAGCAGAGGGCTTGCTGAAGCTGAAAAATCAAATTTAGAATTTTTTAAATTTGTTTTTGGCGTTTTTCTGCTATTTCACAATTGAAACGTTTTTCTGGGTGAGATTAGAAAATACGGTTTCGTATAAATTATTTTTAGGTTTCATGCTGAAAGAGATAGGAGCTGCCGGCGTAGGCCCGATAACAAGCCCACGAAAAGCAGCCATCTGGAAAGGGCATGTTAGTCAATTAAGAAGTTATATAAGGCAACGAGAATTAGGGTTCTCTCTTTCGCATATCGCGACACGACGATCTTCCTTTTGAGGTCTGTTTCTGTTGAATCGAACGCGTTGATTTATATATTCAACTCTAATATCGGTTCTCTTTCTCATTGACGAAGTCGTTCTAAAATACTGTGTTGCAGAGATGGCCAAGTCGAAGAATCACACTGCTCACAACCAGTCCTATAAGGCTCATAAGAATGGCATCAAGAAACCTAAGAGGCAACGCCACACATCCACCAAAGGGGTAAATTTATTTCCTTTTTCGTTTTCATTTCAGCTGATTCTGTCTGAAACACATGATGATTGATGTAGTTTTATTCCCCCCATTAATCATGCAGATGGATCCAAAGTTTTTGAGGAACCAGAGGTATGCCAGGAAGCATAACAAGAAAAGCGGTGAGAATGCTTCTGGGGAAGAGTAAACCAGCAAGCTAAACGATTATGTTAATGTTTATCTTTAGCCATTTCATGTTTACATGGAGGATTCTAGACTGTTATGTGGAACCCTTTACGATTGGGTAATTTTTCTGATGTTGGCTGTCAGATTTATTGACTAAGGTGCTCTGTTTTCTTTTTCATTCTCCGTCTTCTTATAATTCTTTTAGCTATGCTTTTTTATTCATATGTACGTTTGCTTTCCCGATCCTTTAGTATGGATTAGTCTGCGTAGAATATGTTCATGGAAATGTATATGAACAGGCACTCGCAGCATTTCCCATACCATGCTGCTCTTCGTTTCCCAAGATTCGAACTCTGATTTCGTATACCCTTTGATCTTTGTTGAAGGCGTTGTGAAATTCATGCCTTGAATTCGCCTGATTATTGCTGTTGGTGCTTTGCAAAGAAAAATTCAGAAACTTGGTTTTGCTTCTTCTCGTGGGAGTTGTATAACTTTAGCTTTTAAAGATTCAAGGCAAAGGTAGATGGACTGCGTTTTGTTCCATCCAATGTACCTAAAAAACGAGTACAATTCTCTTCGATCCAGTTCCTTTTTCTCCCTGGCATGAGGTGATGTAACTGGAAAAGCAGTTTCTTTATATGTTTTTGGTGTTCACTGATTAGAAGTTGTCAAAGAACAAAATTTTAGAGTGCTTGTGCGTTCATTTCTCATGAATGTAGGATTACTGGAATAGAATAGTACAAGCTATAAATAACATCTCTAAACCATAAACCATATATGGAATGAATATGATATTTCAATTCTAACAAACAACTTGAACCAAGTTTTGAAATATAAACACAATTGTTGTATTCGCTCTGTTCTTACAGGCAACCTTGCCACTGCATTATTATGGCTCTTTAACAACAAGGCATTTATTGCGCCTTCCTCGGCTAGAAGAGGATAGGACAGCGTAACATTAGCCGTTAGTACTCTCTTAAGAAACTCGTTTGTGTGGTAACGGCGTTCACATCTAATACCAAAAAATAAATCTTAGAATTGAAGTAACTATCAACTCGAGAATCTTTGTAATAAGATTAGCAAGAAATTCAACAAACCACTGCAATAACACAATTGAAATTATTGTCCCAGCTACCACCAAGTAATTAGCTAATTTTCCCATAATGATATTTCTTTTAATTTCGTAGAAAACATGCTGACCTCTTCCACTGCTCTCGCGGCATTGATCTCCTCCTTAACACAAGCAAATTTCTTCAAAATTTTGTATTGTTGAGTTTTTTACCTAGACAGCAAGTGGTTCACTCACTTGGCTTGAGACATGAGCTTTAACCTGCCCCACAAATTAAAAACTTCTGTCACTAGCTTGAAGAAGTTGGATTGTCCTGTCTTCAGCTTAACAAATATATGCAACCACCAAATGCGTGTGAACTCAAATCAGGACAGATAACTTGGACAACAATTTGCGGAAACAGGTATTATACCAAAAAGTATTATGTGGAAGGAAACAGTAACTTTAGTAATAGATATAATGCAGCGGATGTAAGATTGCCATCATTGTTCCACACTTCTTATCCACATTCTAACAAACTAGTCCTACCGATTTCTAACAGTTTTCCATTTAGCACTATAGCACGAATAAGAAGCTGACCACAAGGGAAGTGTGATGTTGGATGTGAGTATCAGAGTATCAGATGAGAAACTCACCTTTGCTGCTTTGAAAAGCTCATCAAGGACTTCGGACAGAGTTGGATGTGCATGAACTGCAAATTTTATATCCTGAATATTACCAAACAAAATGGGCAACTATGAGAGGTGACATTCCAAGGACAAAAAATCAGGCAAACCGTAACTAAGCACAATTTGAGTCAGTAGAAGAACCACTTTATGTAAGTGATGACAAGAGGATGGCTATCGAGAAGAAATGCAGCCTGAGAGTAATCTTCGAAGTTCATTCAAATGACTGAAGGCTCTCATATACTTAACAGTTCATGAATGAATACTTGATGGTTTGACTTGAAAACACCTACCTGAATACGGGTTCCCATAGCAATAGCATTGGATGCTTCATGAATGAGATCAGCGGCGTGCAGTCCCAAAATATGAACTCCAAGTATCTCTCCAGTGTCAGGTCTGTATATCAACTGCATTAAGAAGGTAAAAGAAGGTTAGGCTGGATATATATCAACTGAAATGAAAAATAACCATGGCATGTACATAAAAAAGAAATAAAATAAAAAAGAAGGAAAAACATTTGTAGACAGCAGGGAGCAAAGTTATTGAATCAAGATTCAAAAGCCAATATTTGCGAATCAGAGAATCAAGAATAAAATAAAATAATCAGATTTGGCAATAACAGCACTCAACCACTTACCACTACGATAATATCCCAGAGATAACTGGGGTCAAGCAACAGGGTTTCTTTCCCTAAATGAGTTTCGTTGCACATTTTCAGAAAAATGAAGGGTCGTTAAATTCTCTAAATCATTTTGCATGCTAATCTAACTCTGCCTTTTTTCCCTCATCCATCTCAATGTCATAAATATTTCTAGATATTCACATGGGCAAACAAGCAACTTCAATAAAAGTTTTACTAGCTATTCATTGAAAGGATAAAAACGTAAGCTCAGCCTGAAACTCCAACAATTTCAAGATATTTTCACGAGAACACTACTAACCTTAGCAAGTCCCTCTCCTTCATTTTCTGCAAGGGCTTTTGTGTTGGCCTTAAAACTGGTCTTGGCAACGCTCACTTCAAATCCCTCCGTTTCACCTTTCTCCCTTGCTTGAGGCTGAGAAAGTAGTATCTAGTTAACTCTGGTTTGAATAGAGTAACCACGAAGGAAACGAGCAACTGATGCAAGGGGGGGAAGTAAATGTAAAACATTTGCACCTCTGTTAGTCCAACCATGCTGATTTCAGGATGAGTGAAACAAGCAGCTGGAATACTTAAATGATTTAGCACATGATCTCTCCCAGTAACTTGTTCAACCACTGTGTACATGCAGAGTATCAAGCATGTTATAAAAGCAAGAATCATCGAAGGAAGATGACCAACAAACAAGTTATTTACAGCTAACCTGAAATTCCTTGTGCACTAGCTGCATGAGCAAGCATCACTTTGCCATTTGCATCTCCAATGCAATATAAGTGAGGCACCTGATGGTTGGCATTACAATCAATTACCAGTAATTAACAAAAGAAAAAAAGAAAAAGAAAAGTTGTGCACAAAAAGCAATAACAAAAGTTTACCAGATTTCCATTAGCATCAATAACACGCATACGCTCATCAACAGGGACAAAACCACGCTGTGTAACCACATTGATCTGTACAAAGAAGAGAAAAAAGCATCAGAACCATTCCACGTTCTGGTGACAACAATGCAAAATCTCATCCAGGGTTATAGAAAGATATGTACATTCTCCAAGCCAAGACCGTTTGTAAATGGTGCTCTTCCAGTTGCAATTAATGCTGCATCAACCTGTAGCCACAGAAAGCAAAAAATTATGGTGGATGTAATGACAAATATCATTAGTTCATCATTTGCAAATAGGGATTTTCAGTACAGCATGCCAGTAAGACAAAGAACCATTCCTAGGTTACAGTTTTAGATTCTTTATGTCATGCATGCCTTTTATGGAAAAATTTACTAGATGAAAGAATCTGGCACAGAATTCTAATTAAAAACAATCCTTTCTCAATTAATAGTAATGGTAACAGAAAGATTAATGAATTTTTACACCCAACTTCACGATTGCACACAACTTAAAGTACCTCCAGTGTATCTTTGTGTTCCTTGGTCTTGGCATCAATAAGCTCAATGGTGACTGGTTTTCCATCCTTTGCTGGAGTGATCTATGGAGAAAAGAGAGGAAATATATGAATGCAGAAAGTTACCATAACCACTATGAAGCACAGAAATATGAAACTTATAATTACCTTGCTTGCAAACACTCCAGTATGATAGTCAATCTTCCGGGGGTTTATTAATATCCTCTGAGCCAACTTCCCGATCTCAGGATCAAATCCAGGCATAAGCTGATCTAAAGCTTCAACAAAAGTGACCTGTACACACCACTTTGAATATCAGATTGTGTTCATGGCACACTCCACATTAAGGAATAGAAAGGTGAACAGTATCATGCTAACGAGGTCTGTTTTGTCTATGGGATAGCATTTCTTTTCCAAAGGAATAATGTGGTTAGGTCATATAGGTGGAGAAGCAACTTACTCATCACAGGTAAAGGGAGGAAGAGAAGAGCGTTAATTATACTGCAGCATGTACCAAAAATATGTACTAACATGACATTTTAACTTTTCCCAGTAGAACACACATTGCTAAATTCAAGAACAATAACATATTGGACTAGGTAATGGCAGGGCTAGCAGATCAGAGTCTACCTCACTTCCGAGTGCAGTGTATACATCACTAAATTCAAGACCAATATAACCACTTCCAACAATTGCGATCCAATCAGGAACAAACTCCAACTTGAGTGCATGATCACTTGTAATAACAGTCTTCCCTGCAGGTTAATTAATATGCAAAATTTGAATCTCTACAAGAAAGAAGAAAAATTGCAGAAAATTGCATGAAAGGGCTTAAAGTGAACAAAACAACATTTCCCTTCTGATGATATGCCTAATCATTGCTCAAAGAACTTCAAGGATTTTTATAACATGACAACAAAGCCATAACCCAAATCAGTAGGTGTGGTTACAATATGCATTTTCTTTTTTTCTGAGTTTAAATCTACCCTGTGCTGTTCTCCCTTCATTTACCATAATGTTGTCCGTCATATTCAAGGGTCTATGACTCAGAATAAAATATGATCGTTCATAGCATGCCATTTCCTGAAAAATCTAAAACAAAAGAAATCAAACAGGGAAAATCCTCTTTTTTTTTAACTGACAACCACTCAACTGCAAACTCAGATGCAGCCGGACAAATCTCTATCCAGCTCAAATGTTTTCGGTCATCAATGCGGCTCATAAAATATTATATCGGTATCTGCTTATTACAAATTGCACCGTTATAACTAATACAGAAGGAGCAGTATACATCTTTTCTGCTATCAATTGAAGATACTAAAATCTTACCATCAACTTCAATACCCTTGGGGACAAATGGAACAGATCCGGTGGCAATAATTATGTTTTTTGCTGTCACAACGTTGTCTTTCCCATATTTCACCTTTTGTGGGCCCTGAATGAATTAACAGAAACTGTAATTATGAATAATATCGAGTACTACAGTTGCGTGAAAAAGAGGAAACAGTATCCTAACAGCATTTCAGTGAAAAATTAAATCTTTTAAAGTTGAGCGTCAGAAAGTATAAGCTGTAGAACTCAACTCACCAAAATTGTGCCAAAACCTGTCAATATATCCACACCTAGTGCGTTCATTGAATTAGTTAAATTATTACGAATTCTGGAAGCAAGATTGTTTGCATGATCAGCAACAGCCTGTCTTTCATATCCAACTGGCGGAACCTATCATATGTTTTGAGAAAATAAAGGCTGTAAATCCAGAGCCTGGGCATGTATTCAGATGTAATTGATAGTTGTCTTTCAATTAATATATATTCTTTAAGAATACTAAATCAAATCCTTCGCATTTATAAATGCTAATATTGTAATAACTAGGAAAAGACCTCTGATTCAGTTCTCGAAAACCATTACCAGAAGACCTAAGGATTTCAAGTGATGCTCGTTCTGAAGTTCCCGCAACCGCCCACTAGCAGCAAGAAGAGCTTTAGAAGGAACACAACCTCTGTTCACACATGTGCCTCCTACCACATCTCCTTCAATAATAGCGGTCTTCAAACCCTGCGTTGACAGAGCTGAAAAGTTCATACTTCTTTGCAAACGCGAATTCGGAAACGAAGTAGTTTGTTTCATCCGCCAGGCAAATCTCTTGCAGTACTACAATATCTATGGATCGTTTAGCTGTTAGGCAATTCTTGGAATAAATCATGAGCAAGAAAACATTTCAGTTGCAAAATCTTGTCAGCTGTGACATGATTTTCATTTGGGCTTTTTTCTAAAAACAAAAGAAACGAATGCTTATTCTAGCAAAAGCAACTATGGAGTATCCAGACAGGAGAACTGGCTAACTACATTTCAATTCAGTTGTTTCACTTCAAAATTTCCGAAAAAAGCTCGCATTTACGGTCCAGACAAGTTTCTTGTAGAAACATAATTCAACTTCCATCACACAATCAGTTGAAATTGATTCAATCTCAACAAAGAGCATTTCACACCATGAAGAGGTAAAAATAAATAAAACAAAGAATTAATCAATCACCTTCTCAGCAGCATGGAGAGCAGCACCATGACCACCAACACCAGCACCAATGATTATCAAATCATAATCAAAAGACTTAGGAAGAGCACTTCCATTATCAGATGCAGCAGCAACAGCACGAATCTTCTCGTGCGGAGCTACGCGGTGAAGGCGGGGAGTTTGAGGTGGAGAAAGAGGAGAAAAGCGCAACACCTCGCCCCTCAAGCCACAGAACCGGAGATTGAGAGACTTAGAAGGAAGAGAAGAATCAAAAGGGTGGTTTGATCTAGGAAATGCAGTAGCAGTAGCAACAGCAGTGGTTTGAGAAAGAAAGGTAGAGAGGGAGAATTGCATTTTGGTGTGTTGGTTAGTGTGACTGAGCAGAAGTGGGGATGAAAATGAGGAAAGGGTGAAGGGTTTATTTACAAGGAGAAAGACTTGGATAAGTCCGTTAAGAGAGAGAGGGAAGGCGGAGTTTACAAAGTGCGGCTGTTGTACCTACTCAGCCTGGCTCCCCTTTACCATACGTCCTTGTGGGCTGTCCTGTTTTTGCTTGGGACTCTCTTCATATTTCTCAGCTATTTTAGTTTAAACGAGTTAAAATACTTGTCATGATATGAATATTAATAAATATAAATATAAATATAAATTTATTTAAAGTAAATAATAAAATAATTTATTATTTTATTCATATTTTAAAGAGTTTAAATTAAATTTTAATGATTATTAGTTATAATAATGTTCTTATCCTATTTTAATATATATAATAATAGAAATTTATATTTATGTATATAAAATATCAATCACCAATACTTTAATTAAATTTAATAACATAAAATATATATTAATAACTTATCTTAAATGTTCATATTGAAAATTATATTACATTTAGTAACACTATCACCTGATTTTATGAAATAGTTTATTTATATTATCATAAATATAAAATGTAACAAAATTCAATAATAATAATAATAATAAATTTATATTATTAATAACAATTAATAATTTTAAATTATTTATTATTTATTATTATAGTGAAAATAAATTAATTATAAGTAATAGTATAAATAATATAATATATATATATATATAAATTTTAATATTATCGAGAATAAATGAAAATTATAAAAAAGAATTATAATTTTAAACTTCCATATGTAGTAATCTCCTTAAATTAAATTATCTCTTAAAATTAAAAATTAAATAAAAAATTATTTTAATCCTTAAAATTATTTATCATATTAAATAGTTTTGAAAATAAATTATATAATAATTATATTTCCAATTAACATGTTTATTAAATTATATAATTTATA
>CANYBF013283449.1:0-33989 GCA_948192965.1 Dalechampia spathulata | reverse complement strand
AAGCTTTTACGAAGCAATTATCAACTGCCTTCAAACAACTAAACCAATCACTATGATGGTTTCAAAAGTACAAATCCATTAAACTTGAAATGGTTGACAAATTCCTTGAACGTTTGGAATTTATGCAAAGGCAACTTGAATAAACACAAGAAATCTGAAGTAAATGCTATGCTCTCGGAGGTGTATTGCTTTGATTCCCCCCTAATTCGCTATAAAATTATCATACAGCAAATGACGTTACAAAACTTTGCATGCAAATCTATGACAATCTAGCCAAACAAAATGGAAGAGAAAATCATTTACCTCAATTAATCATTGCAATATAAATGCATCTCTAAAGATTCGGCTTCTTCCCAAATATTTCGATGCATTCGGAATATCTTGAACGTGTGTTTTCGGTCAAAGCTCATAACCCCTGGCTCTAGAGTTCAAAATAAACTTCTTGACCTCACCAGCTTTTCTTCTTTGCCTTCATCTCTACCAGCTCTTTTCGCAGTGATGTTATGATACCATACAGTTTACTGATTTCATTATCCTTGGAACTTAGACTTTTCTTAAATTTTTCAATCTCTTCCTTGTGACTTTCACACTGACTCGAATCTTTTTCTCTCAGTTCTTGCTTTAATCTTTCAATCTCTTTCAAATGATCATCACAATCATCTCTCTTTCGTTTCCTGGAATCACCTACATCATCACCTTGAAAAGCTTTCTTCTGTAAATCTTCGTTTGGCAGATGATCATTTCCCATCTTACGAACGTACAAATTAACACTTGCTCCTGATTTGAGTCTAAGCGTTACCATTTTCTGCAACAGCCCGTTTTTATCCTGAAATTACAAATATCAACGTCATTTTCAAATAATTATAATGAACCCAAATCTATCACCCAAATTATCATCTGTTCAGACTTGAAAGCATGATTAGAGGACAAAACTCTTACGAGAATTCCGCTGTAAACCTTAGAAGACCACAACATTTCTCTGACAAAATAATAAAACAGCTGCTAATGCAGACCATACATCCGGCAGTAAACCTCAATAGACCACGGAAATTTTACGAGCAACATTCCAAAAACTAAAGAACTGTTAATATTGATTATCTTTTCCTCGAATAGGAAAACACCAACAGAAAATTCTAAAAAAATAAATATTGAAGCACGCTAACTAGCAAGTACCTTTTCTAATCTCCCCTTCAGAGATTCAAAAGCCTGATGCGCCTCTTGTGGGTTCTTAAAGATAGCAAGTGCAGAATACTGTACTCGAGATTTCTTAGGTGGCTGCTACAAAATCAATAAATATTTTAGAAAAGGAAGCTTAGATTGAAAAGGTATATAAAATAACTCCAAACATTAATACCTGGTAGCACTAAGCCAGGTGTGATGGTTTGAAAAATGGTAGTTTTGAAGCATAAAGCAAAACCATGGCAGTCTTTGTACCAACTCCCAGAAAAATGTAAAGGCAAATGTTTAACTTGAAATTTGCCCAGTTAATGGACTTCAATGAAAATTAGAACAACATGAGAACAGGCAGTATTATCCTTTGGTTTACTCTTAAAATAGAACAACATGAGAACAGTTTATTTGAAGAATTTTTCACCAAACTACACAGCTTCACGAAACCAAGTTGACAAGGCACTACACGCAACTCTACATAGAATTAATAAATACACTCCACCTTGGATTCGATTGTAAATGATTCAGAAAAGACTCCATGCAACTCTTCACTTTGGACATCAATTGGTATTCGATGGAGAAGTAGCTTTGAGAATTCAGTTTCAAACACCTAGATTATCCAAATGAAACTAATCATATGATGATCATTGCGGCAATCAGAATTAAAGATCACACACTTATTCATCACTACTTACATCCTCTTGATTCACTGGAATGTCATTATCAACTCCACGTTCAATCTTTGCAAGAAAAAGTTGCATAGCAGCACGTGCATCATCCAAGCAATTGTGTGGAGCACCTCCTTTGCGAAGTTCATAGCCCAACACAGACTGTCAGCAAAACACATTAAAGACATAACCATAGATGATGGATCAGAAGAAAAAATTCAAGTAGATGATGACACCTACGGCAATGTCTTAAACTGATCACATGAAAAGTCAGTAACTACAACTAAATAGACATGCAAGAATCTGAACTCTTATCAGGATAATTTTATAAGAAGATCAGCACAAAACTCAGTTTGACATGAATGAAAGAATTAAGAACCATCATATATGTCATCCTCAAGATGTTTCAGAAAAAGCAAAAATATACAAATGGCGAAGGATATTCATAACAGTTATCAATGTGATAGCATCTGACCTTACACAAGGTATCTAAAGATGGTGGACGTCCATCCAATCGTCTGAAGATAAATGATGTGTCAATGACTCTGGCATGGTCTAGCTTCATTGCTATCAAAAAGGATAAATCCAAACCAGCGGAAAATATCAAGAAATCAACAGACTTCAATACAAGGGCAGCTAGCAATGTTCTATTGATAATATACATGCATGCACATTTATAACAAGCTCATCAACAAATGCTTGACGTACCTTGTAGGTCATTATATAAACCATGGCCGACTAAAATAGTACCCTTCCGTAATAGCTTCTTCACAGATTTCTGCAAAGGTTCAATTAATAGTTAAGGACAAACAACAAAAAACGAAAAATGCATAGAATTTGTGAATTACTAAGGTAATACCTGTATATCTGCCAATGAACATGACACTCCATCAAAATCTCCAGCAGAAACGCCAGTAATTTCAGTCCTATAATCTGCAACTGGTTTGTAAGGATTGACTTTTTCATCAAGTTTGACCTGAGAAGACAAAAACTCCAAGTTACTTCATTTTAAGATGCCAAATGATAACCTTCTATCTTTCAAAATAAGCAGAACAAGCATTTTCAATTCATAAAGCCTTCACCCTCAATTCTAGTTGGGCAAGCATTATGTCTATGGAGGAGTAATGCAAGAAAAAAAGAGCTTTTCCATACCTGTAAATTGCGATCCACGACGCACACTCTCACCAAAGCTTCAGTACCATCTTCACAAAGTACCATCTCACAATCAATTGCAATTATTGATTGTGTACTCATCAACTTGGGTTTTTTAGGAAGCTTTGTTACCACCCAGTCCTAATGCACATTTTGGCACGTGAACAATACAAGCCAAAGTAACTTGGGATTACAGCTATACCATATACAACAAGCCAATCAAGGTCCGTGTTTTATATCAAATTTATAAATGTGAAATCAGCACAGGTAACACAATATTCTATCCACATCATAAATTCTAGTTTTGAGAATCAAAAGGTTTTCCAAAAGATCCATGGAATCATTTTATATCTGCAAAAAAATGATAGAATGACCACTCAAGTGATCTCTCTCTTACTTAGGTAAAGGTTAAGCTTAATTGTAACAGAAGACCATTTACTTCTATGATATATTATTGCTTAAGCTAGGTAAGAGGGGGGAACAATTTCAACAATGAAAGATGAACTCATAAATGAAGGTACAGTTTAATAAATTGACATACAAACAATATTGCATAATTCGAAGAAATCATGAATAAAAGTAGCATGCACTTGAACAAAATTATTACAAAAAATTTCATTCCTTCTGAAATGCCGTTCATGTTTAAAGTTGCAACAATTGAATACTCGAGTTCTAGAAACTATGGACTTCATAAATATGAGAACCCACTAGAAATAATTCAATTTGCAACTTTAGACTTCCAAACAAGGAAAAAGAAACCTCCAAACACAAGAAATGAGTATTCAGAATTCAGTTCAATTCAGTAGAATGTTTGCATTTCCAAATTCACGATCTTAAAAAGGAAATAAAGTGAAAACATCAAACCTGATCGTGAGTGGGGAATGCATACTTTGAAAGATACAAAGGATGCTCAACCGTTAGTCGAACCAGCCTCTGCACTGCCACAACAAATTAATCATTTATTGATTGATTATAACTAGAATAAACATACAAAAAAAAAAGGGGGGCTCAAAAAAATAATCGAACCTGCTCAGGTGATTCATTATCAGGAGAGTCTTTATTAAGTTGATGTAAAACCTCACGATTAGAATGTAACCGAAGCACATAATCCACAAACTGAATGCATAAACAAGCAAATCAACAATCTTCAGATCATAATTAGCATTAAATTCAATTTAATTTAATTACCTTGAGGTCTGATTTATCAGTAAAACTTTGCAGGAAAGAAACTAAAGTGTGACGAGGCCTCTTAGCCGGGTCACTTAACGACGACCCGATATGTTTATCATGAACGTTGAGGAATTCTTTCCATGCGCCATTACTTCCTTTCCTTCCTTGCTTTTGCGCTAACTTAACAATATCTACAAGAACCTTTTCCGGCACGGCGGCGAGTTTTTTGTCCATTCGATGCGGCGGTGGGTAACGGAGACAGGCAGCGATATTAGCCGATGTATGCAGAAGCCGGGAAAGGGTTTATGACTTAAGGGGTTTTTTCAATTAGGGTTTTAGGGGTATTATTGGTATTTCACTTTTGCATGGTTAACTTTTACTTTTAACTTGTAATCAAATAATAAAAATAATTAATTTAATAAAATGATTTTGAAATATTTATAACCATTTTTTATATATATCTTTTAAATTATGAATTAATTCTTAAAAAAAAAGAGATATAATTAATAATAAATATATCTATAATTTAATAACTTTTAAATATTGATTAAAAATTTATTGATAATGTTATATTTCAAAAAATATCTTATTAAATTTAATATGCATAGAATTTTCTATTAATTTGATAAAATTTTAAATCATTATTGAATTTTGAATTCTTGTAATATTAATCGATAAATAAATTTAAAATTTTAAAATAAATTAATCAAAGACTAAACAACTTATAATTCTTCAACTTTAAATAATATATAAATCTAATAATTAAATACTAATAAATGCATTAAAAAATTAAAAATATATATATATATATATATTTAATTTTAATTAATTTTAAAAAAATTAATAATATATAAAATCTTATAAAATTTGATATTAAAAGTGGAATTTCGGTCAAAATAATTACTAAAAAAGTTATTTATCAATAATAGGAATAGAACAAAGGAATCATCACACTTGATGCTCATGGAGTAGTCAAACTGAAGATCAATAGTCAAAGTCATGGATGGCCATGATTTGCTGAGGTTTATAATGTTGCTGAAGTGGACGGCAGTTGTAATTGATTATGCCACGTGGGCATTGAAATGAAATAGTCAACTCTAGAATTGAATGCTCATAATTTGGTTAGTGGAAGGTAGAAAATCATCCCCATTCGATGGTCTTTTTTTTTTTTTTTGTTTAATTTGCTTTCAATGTCATAAAGTAATCAAGAAGACAAGACCCATTTGATCAAGAATGTTTTTGTCTTGTTTTTTTAAATTAAAATATAATATATGTCGATATTTTTTACTCGACTCAATTTTCGTAAAAGAACTATTTATTATTATGAATTAATAAAAAAATTATACTTTCATATTATATTTATTTTAATGGTTGAAATTTTAATATAAATAATTTTAAAAAAATTATACTTTCATATTAATAAAAAAATTATACTTTCATATTATATTTATTTTAATGGTTGAAATTTTAATATATAAGATATTTCAATATTCATTTTGGGATTTTACCAGATTAATTAAATTTTATTTTTATTGCTTGAGATTTAGGTTTAAATTATTAAATAATTAGTTTATAGCTGAATTTTAATAATTAATTTTGAATCAAATGATTACATAAAAGAATCTCAAGTTACTTGGTAGGCTATCATATTCATGCCATCCCACTAATAAAAAAATAATACCCATATATCAATGGAAATTAAAAGGAGTTTTTTATATTTTAATTAAAAAAATTTTAATTTTAATTTTGAAATGAACTAATATGTTGGAAGAAGGGTATAAACGAGTCGAGCCGTTAATGAGCTACTCGAAACTCGATTCGATAAAAGCTCGTTCAAACTCGTTTAGTAAAGCTCGTTTAATAAATGAGCCGAGCTCAAGCTAGACAATACTTGATTCGTTTAAGCTCGTGAGCTGGTTCGATAAGAAGCTCGTGAGCTAACTTGTTAATTTACGTGAAAAAATTTAATTTTAGATATATAGTCTGTAAATTTATAATCATAAAAATATATAGAAATATTTTTAAATTTAATTATCAATATAAAATTATAAATTTCTATGAAATATAATACTTTTATTAATAAATTTTTTATTTTTTAAATAAAAAAATAAAAAATTTATATTAAAATTTATATTTATTAGGCTCGATTAAGCTCGCGATACATCAAAAATTTTGGAAAGTTCGGCTCGAGCTAGACTCGATTATAAACGAGTCAAGCTTGAGCTAGGTGAAGCTCAGCTTGGCTCGACTCGTTTATACCCTAGTTGGAAGAGCTTCATTCTGAATCTAAGATAAAATGTAAAACAGATGTTAATAATTCATTATGAAATAAATAATTCATATTTAAATTTAAATATATTGTAAATATTGGATGGAATCTAACTTTCAAACAAACAATGATGCATTGGGGGAACATAAATTGACAAAATAACTGAAATGAAGTAACAGCTGATATATTATTACACAAACACATAACATATAATATAATGATATTATATTTGGATTAGTTGTTAGGAAATGATGAAGATCATGGAGAAAAAATGGCACATGAAATGATCCAACTTTCAAAAAGGGATCTAACCACCGGATGCAGCCAGCACCAGCAGCATACTCATGGTTTTCAACAGTTAACAACTCAATTTGAATTATATAATTTGATTAGGTTCTTTATTGATTTGATTAATTTCGAGTTTACGATTTTCATTATCGATCATGAAGCCAGCATTGGATCTAGAAGGTTCTAGCTCCAGCTCCGCTCATAAAATATGAAACAAAGAGATCATGGATTCAAACAATAACTGTTGAAACCCAATTACTGATATTATTGATAATACAATATTTGTATGAAAATCACTATTAAACACAATAACTCTAAATAATTCACGTAAACATAATGATCATTTTTCTTTTTAGACAAAGAAACATAAAGAATTACAGCCTAAATTTCCATTCAAGTTTCATGATGCCTATGCATTAAAGTGAATTACACAATGGGAGGATTGAAACCCAACTACCAAGTTAATGTATAATTAAGCATACCTACAAGGATCAGAGAATGAATTATAAGGAAGCTTTCTCCTCCTGGATTGCTTCTCTTGCATGGAAATTGCAAGAAGACACGATGCCCACGACCCAAAGGATATGCATGCATGCATGCATGCATATCTCTTTAATCTCAAAATATCATCCCTTAAAATGTGAAAAGAAGTCACCCTTATATCAGCTAGCTGAGAGTTTTTGATATGAATATGAATGGATGGAATATAAATATAACTAGAATCTTTATATTATAATGAAATTGATTTTTATTTTAAACTATTTTCAATTTCACTACGTTAAAATTTAATTTCTTGATTTGGGTCAATTTAAGATAGACTTTTAATATGATATAATATAAAGATGTGTATATAAGATTAATTAACATATGGTAAAAATTCAAGAGGGTGCTTTTATATCACCTCTATTTTCTGAGAGAACAATAATTGTACATTTGAAATGAACAAAATAGGTGAAGCAGGAAGATGGGATGGCTCATGAAGAAAGGTAAGAAGAGGCAGAAGCTTTGATCTTCCAATGAAAGAAGCAAGTGTGTCCTTAGGAGGTTGATGATGAGATATTAGTGGGTAAGAAGTTGATGCCATGATGATGATGATTATCAATACAATTAAGGATATATATATATATATGTATGTATGTATGTATTTAAGCACTAAAAAAGGACAGTGATATGATGATGATTTTTGATAATTATTTGCTTGCTGTTGTTAGGTCATGATATTGCTGTGGGCAGTTTGAAAGTTGTGAAAGCTCCCTCTCTTTGACCTTTCATTCATTAGCTTAATATCTATAATTATATTAACTATTAATATTACATATGTAATTATTATTTTTCTAATCTAAATATAAAATTAATATTATTATAATAATAATACGCCTTAGTCTGAACATTAAATTAATTTTATGATGATATATACAATTCCTATTTTAAATTAAATATCAACTTTATTATGATAATATTAATATGATTTTATTTTAAAGAAAAATATAAGTAGATTTTGCATTATTAATAATAAGATATGTTATTTTTTAAAATTAATAATATGAAATTCTAAAAATTAAATTAATATATTTAATTTAATAAAATGATAAATTCATCTCATTAGATTAAAGCTAAATGAGAAAATTGTACTACAAAGATTAAAGATTGAAACATAAAAATAATAAAATAAAATATATTTTATTTTAATTATATTAATTATAATAAATGATAATAAATATAAAAAGGAATAATTAAAATTGTATGATAAATAATACATAAAAATTTAAAAATGGTTTTTCATTTATTACATGTACAATCAATAAATTTTTATATACAAACCTAAAATAAGGGGGAAATTGTCATATCATCAGGGGCATAAATGGATTTCGCCATAAACTTCAAGGGTTAATATGTTAATTTCTAAAAAAAAGGTACCAAATTGTCAACCTTCTGCCAAACGTGGCGTCCTAGGGTTTAACATAACAAAAAATATAAATTAATTCTAAAATCAAAATATATTTTGAGCCATATTAATCTATTTTCTTTAATAATTTTTTACACCCAATTTAACAAAAAAAAAATCAAAACAACAATATTGCCATGGTGGTTTAATAATATATTAAGAAAAAAAATAAATTATTATAACTAGTTTTTATAGTTTAATGTATAATATTTCATTTATTTTTTATTATTTTATATTAAATAATTTATGAAAATACTAATTTCATAATCAACCATTTATGATTAATATATAATAATTATCAATTATTAAAATAATTAATAACTATTCGATCGGTTAATTTTATTGAATATAATTTTAATAGAATATAGATATTTTTAGCGATATTAATACTCGTTAAATTTCAAAAATATATTAAAAAAAACCACATTAAAAAAGGAAAAAAATCTAATAAAAATGATATTATTAAAGAATAACATACTAAAATGGTAAGGGTTTTTTTTAATTTATATAATTAACTTTTAAAAGGAATATTTACACATCAAAACAGTAAAAATAGTTGTAGATGATCTAATATATATATATATATAACATTTGAAATTAATATAAATATTGAAATAATATTAATTATATAAAAAAATAGATTTTCTTGGAAAGTTGCCAGTGCTAATGGGGTAATGAGGGAGTGAGTGACCTTTTACCATACAGCGAAAATTTTCCGACCCGCCAAACAGTGACTTGAAATTAATATATATATATATATATATATACAATTAAAAGTGGGAACAAAATGAAAAGAAAAGAGAAAACTAAAAAGGAAATTGAAAAAAAATCGGCCTGAAGGCGTTTCTCAGATAAAGCTCTTCGCTTGCTTACTTTGAGCCTGTCTCTTTCTTTTTTCCCTTCCATTTTCTCAATCACTTCTCTTCATCACCACTGAACTCTATGGAAAAGTATACAGTTGCAGAGAGATGCAAGACGTTTGTTAGGTTTTAATGTAATTTATCAATGGAATAATGAGAAGGGTGTTCGATCTTTTTTTCTTTGAAGAATTCTGTAATCTTTGTTATTATTTCTGTTATGGCTTTGCAAGAAGAAGAAAATCAGCAGCTGCTTCAAAGTCCAGCAGCATTACTTCTTGATGGGTTGTATTGCGAAGAGGAAAGGATTGATGATGATAGTAAATCTTGGGTT
The DNA here is from genome assembly GCA_948192965.1 of Dalechampia spathulata. Lineage (NCBI taxonomy): Eukaryota > Viridiplantae > Streptophyta > Magnoliopsida > Malpighiales > Euphorbiaceae > Dalechampia > Dalechampia spathulata. The sequence continues at coordinate 24,136 of CANYBF013283449.1, read as the reverse complement.
GATACTAGTAATGAAGTTTATGATTATTATTTGAGAAAGGAGTCATCTTTTTCTTGTTTCTTGGCTGAACAAGACTTGGTTTGGGAGGACAATGAGTTCTTGAATCTAATATCTAAAGAAAAAGATACCCATTTTGGTTTTGATGATAATAATTCGAAAATCTCTAATGGGTCTTTAATGGTGGCTCGTAGAGAGGCTATTGATTGGATTTTGAGAGTAAAAGCGCATTATGGATTCACGGCTCTCACTTGTGTTCTTGCTTTGAATTACTTTGATAGATTTGTTTTGAGTTTAGAGTTCACTACAGATAGGCCTTGGCTGGGTCAACTAGCCGCTGTTGCTTGTTTGTCTTTGGCTGCAAAAGTGGAAGAAACCCAAGTGCCTCTTCTTCTAGACCTGCAAGTAAGTTTGCTAAAAAGAAATTTGCAATCTTTGCGTTTGTTAAAATGTCTAAATGGGTATCTTTTTTTCTGAAAAAGCATTCAATTCTGTCATCAATGTTGGGATTTATTCCTGTCTCTGCTTTTTCTGATTTTCTTTTTCAAGGTTGAGGAAGCTAAGTATGTTTTTGAAGCCAAGACCATAAAAAGAATGGAGCTTTTGGTGCTTTCTACTCTTCAATGGAGGATGAATCCTGTAACTCCAATTTCATTCTTTGATCACATTATAAGGAGGTTTGGTTTAAAGAATCATTTGCATTGGGAGTTTCTTAGGAGGTGTGAGGGCTTACTTCTCTCTGTAATTTCTGGTACGCAATGAATTTTGTTATTTAATACCCATTTCAAGAATAGGATTGCTGATTATCCTGCCTAATTCAGTGCTTAATCTTGACATAAAACGCTGGACTTTGATTTCAGATTCAAGGTTCATGAGTTATCTTCCTTCTGTATTAGCTACTGCAATTATGCTGCAAGTTATTAAGGAGGTTGAGCCTTGCAATCATGTAGAATATCAGAATCAACTTATGTCTGTGATCAAAATCAGTCAGGTTCATGTCGTGTCTAATTGTCATTGTTCTTCCCTTTTTTCGGATCTCTTGACTTCAATGTAGCTTCTAGAGTATAAGCCTTTAACCTTATTTTTTAACAGGACAAGGTCAATGAGTGTTATAAGCTCATTTTGGAACTATCAGGCAGTCAAAATCAAAGCTACAAGCGCAAGCATCCATCAATGCCTGGCAGTCCAAGTGGTATCATTGATGCATATTTCAGTTGCGATAGCTCAAACGACTCATGGAACATGTTGCCAATAATCCCATCATCACAAACACCTCGATTCAAAAGGAGTCGAACTCAGGATCAGCAAATGCGGTTGCCTTCACTAAATCGTATGTTTGTGGATGTACTTAGCAGTCCTCATTAATATTTACTTCGTCCTATTGTCTACGTTAAAACCTGTCATTATAAATCTATCTATTTTTCGATATAAATCGTGCTATGCTGTCATTGAATCTTTCACTGATTGCTGCTGATCTGAATATCTGATTAGAAGGGAAACCATAGCTAGAGTCAGACAGACCACTTAGCTTCTTAGTTGCCATTGTTGAAAGAACATAGTGTTGACTTGAGAGTAAGTCTTAAGTGAAGGCAATGGAAGGTGATTGTTAACTTCTTCCATAGTAAACATCAAAGAGATGGGGACAACTTAAATTTAAAACTTGTAAGAATTTAAACATTATAGTAAAGAGGCTGATCTTTCAACAATGTCAAAGCAAATTTTAGCAAAAGTCCTAACTAACCAACAACCAGTAGACAATAGACTACTGCAGTGGAGACTTTTTCCACTTCCTCTCTCTATTAATCGGCACAATACGTCTTGAACCCTTTAAACTTGCATGAATCGATCATTTAGCTACCTGCTGGCAAGTGATACCTAATAAATGTGATAACATGACATTCTATTATATGCAAGTTCTAGATTGTCACATCCACTTGAATTGCTCTCATTCATTGCTTGGCATCGGCAGAATTAGTCATCTTGTCATTGTGTATCCCATTCTGATAACTTCAGACATAATCCTGTCAAAATTTTGGTAAAGGTGGTCTCTGAATTTCAGGCATCCAGCCATTGAAGAAAGAGCTATCTGACCATGTGATCCTCCTGCTTCTTCCTCAGACATGACTTCTGGTAGTTATAATTGCAGGAAACGAAATAAATACATATCTTCTAAGGGGTTTGTTGGTTTTTTTTTTTTGTCATAATGGATTCAGAATTTCCACAATGAAGATGAAGGAATTAAATAAATAATGCAAGAAAATGGAAAATCAGAACATCTGGGTGGGTTCTTTAAAGCAACATCCATCCCATAAGCTTTTAGTTATGTTTGGTGAAGTGTGCAATACATGTTCTTCCCCCCACCAGTACAGAATCTAGTAGTTGTGCAATGCATTTTCCACCATATTTTGATTCAAGGGATTTTCTCAAAGAGTGGTTTATTTTATGGATATTAAAATGTTTAAAGAGTTGACAGAGGCAGAGACATGGAGCAGTGAGTCTGCATATGACTTTAATCTACGCCTCCCTCCTCTTTCCAACATCCTTTTCCTCCCTTGCTTCGCCTGCCAACAAACCATTATTTTAAATTAGATATATAAATGATTTAATAAATATGTCTTTGATACTTAATTATTTCAAATAGTATCCATAATTATTTTAATTTGTTTCAATTTAATAATAAAATTTGATCATTAAATTAAAAATCACATCATAAAAAATTAATCAAACTAAAAATGCTTAGTTTGAAGGCTGAAATCATGTTTCCCATGAAAATTTTAATTATTAAGTTTAAATTAATATGTTAAAAAGTGTTTCGAATATTGAATTGAACATCTCATTTTGCTAATTTTAAATATTCTTCATAAAAATGTTTTAAATTAGTTGATAAATCAAAAATGTTAATATTTAAAGTTTTCATTGAATTCTTCTTTTAACCTTTAAATATTATATTATTTTAAATGTTACTTAACAATATAATTTAAAACGTAATGTTAAACAATTCCAAAAATGATATATCATCTGATCTTCTAATTACTATTTTAATCTTAAAAATTTTATTTTAAAATCAAAATAAATATAAAATTTTAATATTTAAAAAATAAAAAAAAAATTTGATAATAATGGTGGGTTAGGTGTTCACATGGGGAGTTCCTGAAATTGTACAACAATGGCAGCCTCATTGCATTTCACTTTACTAAATGCATCCACCAAATGAAGTTTACTTACCAAACAATAAAAAATAAAAAATAAAAATAAAAATAAAAATGGATTCAATTCAATTTTTTTGATTCAAACTTTAATTTACAAACCCTAAAATTTATTAATCTTAATAGGAATGTTTATATTAAATGAAAGTAATTAATCATTTAAGGTTTATAAACAATTTAGAAAGGTTTTATGTCTGACAAAAATGACCATTGAAGCAATTTTTAAAATGTATTTTCTTTTGATTTATTTCGGAGAGCAGAGCATCAGACAAAAGCAGAAAAGTGGCATCTGAGAATTCAAAGTATGATAAGAAGGCTGAAGAAAGCCAACCCAATTGCATGTCTACATGTTTTGCAGCTACAGAAGCAACAGCACAAGAGAAAGCAGGATTTTTCATATTCAACAGAGCATTTTTCAGAATACTTTTCGGAAATAGAAGAAATTTATGATATTAATTAATGATCAGTAAGTCATAAGAGGTGACCCACCGCAATGAACGTCAGTAGAATCGGAAAGCCTTTGTCTGGGTGACAATGCTGTGATGCTTGTGGCTTCAATGTCCAAATTCACGATGTTTTTCCTCTTTTGAGAATCTGTATTCATCTTCTCCTCTGATGATACCTCCGTAATGGGGCTCAAGGGAACTGCTTCTTTTTGTAAAAGCATGGCCTGAGCCTCTGCAACTACTGTTGCGTTATCGTCTGTAGCATACAGGATTCTCTGTATTGCTGCAACAACCTGCATAGTCAACATTGTATCACAAAGGTTAGTAATTTAAGTAGGGATGACAATTATCCAACCCGAGCCGTTCGATCTTGAATCTTGATCTAGATTCAAGTTGGATACAAGTAATGCATGATCTAACCCAAATCCCATTTGAACTAGCCTTTGACGTGACCCATCCCAAAATGGGTGGGTAAGAAGGGCAAGGCTATTACAAACCCGACCAATTTCATTCTTAATTTTACGTCATGATTAATTCCTAGTTTTTTTTTTCCAAGAAAAAAGGAAATTGAAAGAAGAATACAGGTTGGCTTTCAATCTCAGGACTCTGGCACAAGATCTCAATATCTCTCAGCTTTCCAAAGTAGAAATCTCTCTCCTTTTCAAGACTATCCACATACAGCTTCAATTCTGTGATCTGCAAATCAATTTATCAAGTTGAAATCTTTAGATATCATTGAGTACAGAATTCATTCTTGATGGATTCATACCTGTTCATCATATGCAGGTACTGCACAAGGAAGTGGTTTAGAAGCCTTCACAGATTGATTTGTCGTGTTGACAGAGAGCACATCATTTCTTCGTGCAACATGAGAAGGTTGTGATTTAGGGGCAGCCGTTGAACCTTTGGTTGAAGACTGAGACGGTGGACATTTTTTGCTTGCTTCTTTGGCTCCCTTGCAAGCTTCTCTCCTCTCCAATGGATTATAGCTAGTCACGAAAAATTAAGAAAGTAAATAAAGCAGAAATAATTCTCCTTTTCTTTTTGATGATAGATCATAGACATTCTAATCATGATAGGAAACCCCAGTTCCTGTTTGACAATGTACTTGATTTATGTTTATGAGGATTTGATATTCATGAGAAAAATGTGTACTTTTCAGGGTCGAAAACAATCATTGAGAAATGGAGTGGGCAAAAGAAGAGAAGTTTCAGCGCTAGGAAGGGATTGGCCGTTGGGTCTGTTCCCAGAATTAGACAACTTGCACCAACAACAGAATCCAGGTATACAAAAGTGGGCTTTGAATCGAGACTCGTACATGTTGGAAAGCCATGAAAAAGGAAGGCAAGAGTTCACTGCAATTCAATTTAGTAATGTCTAAGACTACACTTGCAAAGTTTCAGTACTTCAGGAAACACCAATTACATTTTGAAAGAGATGAAACCATAGGCTTCTTTCTTTTCTTTTCTTTTTTTTTTTTGCAGGAACTAACTGAACTAAATGTTAGAAAATAATTTCTTCTTCGGATGCATGTCTAACATTATACAGTTATTCAATTCAATTGATTAGTAATTCTGTTAATTCTTGCATCTGAAAAGCCATGCTGAAGTTTCCACTCTTTCAATTGTTATATAGAAATAACAAAAGTAAATCAATAATCAAAAGAGACAACGACAGAGATAGAGAGAGAGTTACTGAGCAGCGCCGCCGTTAACGGAATCACAGTAACGCTTTAACCACTGCATGAATTCTAAATTGTCAAGCGGCCTTCCTTTAATCAGCTTATTCACTTCAATATGCTTCAATAACACAAAACATTCAAGTAAAACTATTGTAGAGTTTATTAACCTAATAAGATAAGAGGAAGAAGGAAAATCACAAACCTTACTGATCTTGAGTTTGTTAAAGACATCTTGAAGGACCTTATAATTTTGAATCATTTCATATTCACTTTTAGCATCGAAATTGACTTTGTGCATAGGCACAATTCCCGGATGAACAGCGTCCATTAACTGGCAATGAACCGCACCGGAGCACGCCTGCAAAACAATTGAAACCGATCAAAAATAACATAAGAAAGGCTTCATTTATTTTTGATACGAAAGGGAATAAAAAAAAACCTCTTCGACTTTAGAGATATTAAGCTGAAGCGTGGAATTGATCCACGCCAAAATCTCCGATCTGCCTACGAAATAAGCTCCGTCCATCATTCCGATATTCGTGGCCATTTCCGATTGTTATGGATGCGGATAACGGGATCGATTATCAGAAAAAGGGTAGAATTCTATAGAGAGAGAAAGAGAAAAGGAAAGAGAGAGAATTTAGAGAGAAGAAGAAGAAGAGAGAAGAAATTTAAAAACAGTGTGCGAGAGAGAGAGAGAGCGGGCACTTTTTGCATTTCAAAATAATTGGCGTCAGACTGAGCCGTTGTGCGTTCTGTTCGGGTTTTCGGATACGGGTCAAACTCTAAAAGCCCAATTCATAGCCCAATAGTTTTTTTCCCCATCTTTACATAACTACCCATTATTATATATCTACTCAAATTTATGAAATTATTACATAAATAATTAATTATTAATAATCACATTAATTATATTATTAATAAAAAGATATATTATTTAGTATAATAATAGATGAATATATATAAATGTGATAGAGTTCCTTCTCGAAATTTACCAGTTAAAACTATAAGAGAAAGTTAGAAAAATTATATATGATATAATATTTTGATATTATTTTCAATAATAATTGGATATAAATAAGAGGATCTACATTCAAAAAGATATATAAATAATATATATTTAATATAAAATAATATATATTTGATATATTTTAAATTGTATAATTTTAAAATTAAATCTAATCATGAAGTTATAATGTTATAGTCATAGTTGATCACATTATTAAAGTTAAATTAATTGATATATACATCTTAATTTTAAATAGGTAGATGTATTTTTGAATCATCTTAATATGAACTTTTTAAAAAATAATTTAATTTTAAATTAAAATAAATAAATATTTTTTATAATATATACTGATAGAGTTTTAAATATACATAATATATAATATAAATGTAGAACAATATGTAATTAAAAGCAAAAATTATGATTTTTAATTATTTGACATTAAAATATATACATTTATATTTTAAGTATACTTAAAATATATATTATTACATAAATTTTCAATAAAATTATTTTACTTTGGCATACTTAAAATATATTTTTGTGTTATTTCTATGAAAATTTAAGAGACATATAACTAAGTCTATAATTTATTATAAATATTATTTTAAATTTTTAATGTATTATATGGACATTAAAATTTATCTAAGCGGATATTATGATATTTATGCTAGTAAAAAAAATTGATAGAAAAAAAATAATGAAAATAAGGGAAGTTAAAAAAATATTAAAAAAAGAAATTAAGAAAAAAAGCTGGCAAGAATATTAGTAAAAATAAATACTTTTCTATAAATAATTTGTTTTAAAAATATTTTTAAAAAATATTATATATTAATAAAATTAAAATTAAAATTAAAAATAAAAAAAATGATATGGTAATGTAAAATTTTCTTTATTTTGAAGTTTTTAATTTTTCATATGCTCATTTAGAAAAGAATCGTGACAAATAAAAAAAAAAGGTAATGACTTTCAGGGTAATTTAATTGGATAATAATTGTTAAATCAAGCAGTGCTATATTTATATATAAATTTAAATATAATAAATATTATTGATGATAATTAATTTAAAATATAAATGTTTTTTAAGAAATGGATCTCTCTATGGCAGGTGTGATAATACACATAATTATTTTAATAAACTCAATTACTCAAAAGCTTAATTAATGGGATCACACTCATAAAATTGGATTAAAATCACCGTCGTAATCGGATGAGCATCGGAGAAGATTGAAAATCCGATCATCAACGATAATATGATGATTAATATTACATTTCTGACATCATATTATGCAATGTTTATCATTTATCATTAATACTGCATTTGATGCATTAATCAAATACTTGTCTCGTACCTCATGTAATTATGCAAAGATCCGACGTCTCTGTTCAGCAGATTCTCCTGTCAAAACTAAAAAAAGCTACAACACACAGTTGGCCTTACAATGGACCCCTATTTTCTTGGTTTTTTATATCAACAATTCCCACTTAGTTGCTCTCTATACATTAAAAATATATCATTAGGTTTTGTAGATTTTCCAGGACGTACCTAAGGGAGTCCAGTTACCATAACTTGAAGCAAATGTTTTATGATTACTGTTAAAATTGCTATGGACACACTGCACTTTAGCAAGGAAAGAGCATAAATAAGAAAATCGACTTCTTACAATTTATTTTACACTACTTGAAAAATCACAGTGCTGGTCATGGAATTAATTTTTGCTTCTGCTGGATATTTCTATTTAAACGAAAAAGAAGAACCAGAAAGAGGGGGGGAAAAACACCTGCAAGGGCTATAAAGGAGCAGTAGCATGCATGGAGCTTGAATTCGGATCGCCTGGCTTAGATGGTTTCAGTATACACTTGTAATCTTTGATAGCATGTGACAAGTCTTCCTTCCAGGACCATTTGGGATCATTGAGAGCACGTATAGAATTGAGGCAAACGAGAAGAGTACCACCTTCATGTAAAAGTACCTATACCCATTTATAAATTAGAAGCAGTCAGCGGATCCGAGCTTGAAGCTGGAAGAAATACAAATTTTTAACTTAGAAACTCCCATGAAAATCAACTCTGATATACGCCCTCTGTTCACTTATTGTTATTTTATAAATATTAAGAAAGTCGTTTATTAGTATACTGTTTCACTAAAATATCATTCAAAAATATTTAATGAGCAAGTTCCCAAGTTCTTTTCAGAGTTGAATAATTTTTTTAAAGAGATAATCAGATGTGAATGGAGGGAGTAGCTGGGAACAATGTTTCCAAGTTTCTTCGAAAGTTGCAATCTTATAAGCATGAGTAGTGGCAAGTATGAGTAGTGGCAAGTAGAAGTTGTGAAAGCGTGAATTCATACCGTTAGCCACAGAGGAAGAAAACCCATAACAGATGGAAGTGAGGCCAGAACTATACAAGTCAATGCAAGGGCCACATTTTGCTTCACCTGCATCAACATGCATGTAAAGAATCACGAACTGGATTTGGAAAAACAAAATATAACAGAAATTTAGTTTTAGGCAAGTACCAGGAATGTTGTTTGGCGCGATTTTGCAATGCAAAATGGAACTGCAGAAATATTTTCACGGAGCAATAGGACATCTGCCACAGCGATGGCAGTCGCACTTGCTCTTTGAGCAAGAACAATCCCTACAGTTGCAGCAGCAAGTGCTGGTGCATCATTGATGCCTTCCCCTACCATAATTAAACCTCCCCCTGCAATAAAATCCCATATCTGTTGAGCACAAAATGTAAGCTGGAATTTTTCCCTCTCTCCATTCACTTTCAGTTGTCCACTTTGACTATTTCACCAATTTCAAGGAAGTTATATTAGTGCAGTATTTTACCAAAATATACACTAGAGAAATATTTAATGAGCAAGCTACAAAGTCTTGTTAGAATTTATTAAAAATTTGTTTAATAAACATAATATCAGAAAGAAGTAATATGAACAATATTTTATCATTCAAAGAAGCTTAATAATGCGATTGCCAAAAGCAACAGAGGTAATTTAACACGGGTGCAAATAAATGCATCATGAATTGGATGATAGAGCTCACCCATATCCCTGGCGATACCCTTCACATGATTAAGCTTGTCCTCGGGCTTCAGATTGCAGTGAACTTCAGAGATGCCCACAGCTTTCGCAACTCTCCATGCACTTGATTCATGGTCACCAGTAAGCATCATAACCCGGAGCTTTGCATGATCCTCCAACTCTGCTATAACATCTGAAACACCAGGACGAGGCCTATCCTCAAGGTGAATCAGTGTTACCTGCAATAGACATAAATGGTTTAACTGGGAAATCATACAGCTTAAACATATTTCGCTCCATCTCCTTTTAAGAAAAAAAGGAAGACAAGTGACACATGCTTAGAGAAATCATACTTTTGAATTGTGCTTTTCCTATTTGAACTTGATGTGTGCAATAGAAGGCAGAGAACCATTAGTTGTTTGTTGCACTTTTCTTGCTATTTGAACATCACCAATTGATTACTAAATCAAAAGAGCAATAAAGATCCTTAAAAAGTGTAAAACTACCCAAGGCACAGACTTTATGGATTCTAGGCCTACCATGGGTCGGTTTTGGCCCTGAGACCCGGAGGAGACTTACTTAGTTCTGGTTTCCTAATATTTGGAACTGGAACAAGCAGTTCAATTTCTTCTTTCTTTCTCATTTTTTTTCCAAAACTTTCCTGTTTAAACCAGCTCAGAACTGGAATTGGTCCGGTTTTGGACCACTAGAACCAGACCAAACCAGCTTGTACATAAACCCGTTTCAATCCCTCGCATAAACCAGAACTCCCAATTCAGAACCTTCCTCAGAGTAGATTGAACCAAAGAATCGCAAAGTGCAATTAGAGTAAAATGCAATGAACACTAGACGCTCTGAAGAAATCCAAAGTGACCAGAAGAGGTGAGAAAAATAAAACATCTATTGGTGTTGATGCGTTCTTTATTCTCACAGACCCAAGTATTTAGGCTTTGCTATCAGAACAAATGGAATTGGTAGACTTTGGACATTGGCACTAGCATGTTACTTTTGATCAAGTTGGCAAATTTATAAATATTTAGGATAAGTAGACTCTATACTTAAACCGGAAGGGCTCAGAAGAAGTAGCGAGGACTATGATATGGTCTAGTAGCACCAAGAGAATCAAACTGAACCAAGAAATCCTTTATGAGTTGCAGGTGGCATCAGATTAGATTACTAAATTAAGCTACACACAAGAATTTTCAGTATGAAATTGAGTAGATCAATGTTCATTTCCATTCTCACAACCAACTACCTCTTATTTTGATCTTAATTTTCCTAACTGATGCAGTGTCATTCTTTAAGCATCAAGAGTTCCATAATTTTGAGGAAAATAGAAAGCGAATATATGTCAAGCCACTAAGGTTTCACGTTAAACATCTAATACAAGTATATCAAATCAACAAAAATGATGAAAAGACAGGCTTACCTTTTCATCTACAGAAAGAGCGGCATGAATTAAGTCACTTCCACATGTAGATGCATCAACTGCATCCTTGATCTTTCTTGATTCATCTTCAGATTTACAAAGTGAAGTGATGAACTCTACAGAACCAAGCGATGCCTTTAACAGCTTAAACCTTCCAGTTGCTGACTACAAACAAAATAGAAATAATTAAAACTGCACCCAAAATTAGAAATGATTTTCAAATGACCTTGAACATAATCAAGGAAAGAGACTTCAGCTATGTGGAACATGAAGTAACAGGTGACAGGATTTTCAGAGCCCATAACAAACACAGCTTACAGGATCATTTAAAGTTCAGAAAAAAGATTCACGCAGCATTTCTTGTCCAAACAAACATATTCTGAAGCGAAAGTACCTCAGTGTTGTTAAGAGTTGCAATAAGACCTCTACCAGGAAAGCATTCAAAACTTTCCACAGATACAGAAGGTAGATCTTTGCCTATGCTGTAATCCACTACAGCTCTGAAAAAGCAAAAGCATTGTTAAAGTACTTGCATAGCAAAAGCTAGTGAGATTCAGAATGAAATACATGAGGTGACTAAAACAGAGCTTTGGTTGTAGGTGATAAAACAATAATTATTTCAAAATGATGTGAAATACATCACTTCATCCATAAATTAACCCAAGAAATAACTCTCTTCTAAATTTTACAAATACAGACCACAAATTGAAAGCACTTACAAATTCAAACAACGTGCTCATTCAACACCTCAGGACATTCAAACTACGATCTCAATATGATAAACATGGAAATACAAATACATGGCTTTTCACTGCCACATAAAAATATCTTCAATTTAATGTTAAATTTAGCACTCATACCATGTAAAGAAAGGACACTTTCGTTAAAGCAAGACATTATTTTGCAGCAAAGAAATGGACAATGGGTACACTATAGCTTGATTATTGTTATCCCCGTTAGAAAAACTAGCACTTGCCTGCACTATCTGACGCACAACAATTGCATCTCATTATCTCACTCTTGCTCATGCAAAACACTAATTGCTTTTGTGCTCAACAACATTTCCTAGAGAAACATGCACATGCCATCAAGGTTGGTGATAAGAACACATTCTCAATTTCATTTTTCCACGGAGGTTATGGGGCTTAGATTACCTTGTAATTGTTCTAGAAATTATCTGATTAGAAAAGCTCAAGGAATTCTAGCAAAAGGTATATAATTGGTTCTCTTGCTATATTTAATTCATAGTGAAAAAGAAATCAGGTTCACTTGTTGCCATCAAATAATTAACAACCAATTGTACAAGAAAAATCTCACACTGATTCTGAATACATGCAAAGTTGTGAATAGGTTAGAGGGATTGAATTATGCAAGATTTGATCATGGAGAGGAGAAAATCAGGAGAGAGCTAATGATACATATAGTTCACACGTTTGTTGTGCCTAAAGATGTAAAATATCAATAGACGGATTTCATACAGCTAAAATTTCTTGTCAGATTCCAAGTTGTCAAATAAATCAGAATTGGTCAAAAAAACATGAATATGAAGCGTGGATGTTTACCTTCCAATAGGGTGAGTGGTACCCTTCTCCATAGCAGCTGCTACAGCAAGAGCTTCTTTCTCACAGCTAGGAGCACAACAGGAAGAGAAGTTTGTATTCTCATGTGCTAGCTTATGTCCATAAATTGGTTCAATAGCTTTAAACATAAGTCCTCCGGTTGTCAAAGTCCCAGTTTTGTCGAATGCTATTGTGCGGCAAGAAGATAGAGCATCTAACACTTGGCCTCCTTTTAGCAAAATTCCCTAATAAAAAAGATAATAATAGCTATCAGATGAGGTTCATCTCACACAGCTTTAACTCTACATCAATTAAAAATAATTTTGCTACCCGCTTGACTTCTCAATATGGGTAATTTTTTATGCTTTAGTGCTTGCATTCATAAAACCAATGTGTGCATATAGCTTTATCTCTAAATCATAACTTATTGACCAATTCATGATGAGTTGTTGTAAAAAGAAGATCATTATAATAATAGGATCTCAAACTAAGTAAAAGAATGGTTACAAATGCTCTAAGATACCAAGTGTATAAGATCTGCATACAAATTCTATCCAGTCCCTCCAATTTGTAAAACTTTGAAAGCAATATGATAGTAAGATATTGTCAACCACTGCACCAGAACCAGTTGAGTTGAAGGGAACAATTTACAGGATAGATGTAAGACCAGCTATGATTTATAGCAACCACATGTATCAGTGTAGCATAATAAATCATAACCAAGGAAGGTGAGGATCATGTCAATTGAGAGTATTGAGAAGGGACACTAAGAATTTTAGACATTTGCAGTTGCTCAGGATGGAAAGTTTACACTGAAGTTTTACTGTTGTGACCATAAATAAAGATATACCTGGGACAACATGAGTGGAATGTAGCCTTAGATTATTCTAAATGTAGAAGGAAACCGGGTGGGGGAGAAAAAGGATCCAGATAACTACACTAAGTAGTTTGGCAGAAAGGTTCAGTAAATGAAGCTGAAAGAAATACAACATTGCCGTATATATTGGCAGTGAAACTTGTAGAATGCTTGATTAATAGGTACCTTTCTAGCACAAGAACTAATGGCAGTGGCATATGCCAATGGAGCTACAGCCAAGGCACACGGTGATGCTGCCACCATAAGGCCTAGTGCTCTGTAGACTGATCCCCTGCAGACTGCATAATTTTACAAGAATCAGGCAAAACATAAGGTAAACATCTGTTTGAATAGGATTTGTATTTGAGATCAATTAAAGATGTTTGACAAAGAATTCAATCTAAGTTAGTGAGAGAGCTACGGTCTGAGCATTAAACCATGAAATACACCCTGGTTAGGAAAAGAGAGAGAGAGAACTATTAACAGGAAGAAAATACCTTCCATCAGAGCTAGAGGAATATCAAAAGAAATTTACATACATTAAAAAAAACTTGACTCTCTGATCTTTGATCATAAACTTGATCTAGCATATTCATTGAACTGAATACTCCATCAATATTGCTCTTAGGTAAAAGGAAATCACCAAACAGATAAAAAGGTTGCTACTTCTTATAAACATTAAAACAGTGACAATAGTTGTCAACATTTTTCAGGAAAACAAGATTTCATATCAAGTCTTTAAGCACTATAATAATTAACCAACATCTCCTATCCTGAAACAAGGATTAGTGGACTGCACTCTCTGACAGACTGGGAGTAAAAGTGCTACTTCAAGTAGGTTCTCATATTTTGCCAAGTTATCCTCTGGAAAATTTGAAATATATAGTAACCAAAAAAGCTCAAGCGGATTGCTTAAAGATAACATTACTGAACATACATCTACAAATAAAAAACATGTAATATTCCCCCAAGCAAAATCTTTAACAAAAACACATCAAGGGCAATCAGTATCAATATCGTAATGTGCAAAAGATTTATGAAAATAAGTTGGTATTAGCAGAATCCATGATTTTATTGTAAAGCAGGCTGATAATCAAGCCAAAGACATCAATGGCAAAAAGGCACTTCAAAACAACGACTAAGAATGATATAATCTAAGAGCACAACTAAATGTGCCTTTTGTCCTGGTTACCTGATGTGCTGATGAATGGCCACTTGAAAATAAATGGCCCAAGTAGAGCAACCGCCATGGACAAACCTACAACCACTTTGCTATAACGCTCACCAAATTCATCCAGCCATCTCTGAAGTTTTGGCTTATTTGATTGAGCTTCTTCGGTCAGTTGTACTATTCTGTTCAATGTTGAATCTTTCCACGACTTTGTTACCTGAAGAAAGTTCATTTATAAATATCAAGAAAATGTATATTTAACCGCAGAACTAGAAGGGGCCTACAAATGAAGACTTCTGCATTGAGACTTGTATGCAATTGAAAAAAATAAAGAGCTTTTTTACAGTTATTTCAAAAAATTTAAAGACTAAGGGAAGCTCTTTTTTGGGACTTATAGATACAGCACCAAATGTAAAGCTGAAGAATTTAAGCTTCAGCCAGAACTCTCAGCCTCAGAATCTTGGAAAGGAAATACAACAATTGATAGAAAATTTAATAAAAAGCAAATAAATAACATACCTTTACAATCATTCTACCATCTAAATTCCTTGCACCACCTGGAATCCTGTCTCCAACTTTTGCATCTAAAGGCCTAATTTCACCAGTCAAATGCTCAATGGTGATTGTTGCACTACCTTGAAAAACTTCACAATCTACAGGAACAGCCTATACATAACACCACACCAATTACAAAGCAAGAAATTAATGTATTTAACATAAGAGCTCAAAATAATGATGGCATTTTTAGCATTTTCATCTAATCCTTTCAATAGCATCAAATATAAACCTGGAAAATGGCCTTGTTGACTGCTATTGCTATCTTGTATAAATTTAGTTGACCAAACTCATCAATGAGAGTACAGCCATTTAATCATTCAAATGACATACAATATCAAGCCATCCAAGCCAATTTATTGTTCAATTAGATCAACAGAAAAGATGACCTAGTTGCTCTTTACCAATGCCATACTGTAAGGCTAAAGGTAAACTGAACTAACAAAAATCAAATTCTTAATGCTGGGATGTGCATCAGAGGATCCAACATATCTACATTTTCCTTTGCTTTTATGGTTTTACTAAATGCCTATGAAGGAACACTTATATTTTCCATCTCTTCACCTCCAACCAAATTTCATTACCACCAGCATTGCCATCAACTAAATTCAAGTACTCCACTAATAATAAGAAAATGATTGATATCACAGACCTCACCAGTTCCGACCAAAATAAATGAGCCAACTTCTACATCATGCACTGAGACACTTTCGTATGACAAATCAGAGAGATCTGGTAGTTTCTCATCATTCACATCAAGCACAAGAGCAGAATCTGGATGATTTTCCTTCAACTCTTTAACATCCACCATAGAACGGCCGGTGAAGAACTCTTCAGCTGTGAATGATAATATTTTGTCAGAATGTTGAATTTAGCACAACAAAATAACAAGAACTACTACTGACAGCTAGTTTAAAATATTTACCAATATGAGCAAGATTGAACATTGCAAGAAGTAATCCTCCTTCCAAGGCATTTCCCATAAACACTGATGCAAAGGCTGCAAGAGCCATTAACACATGAATATTTACCTTCCCACCTGTAATATCAATAAGAGCATCTAGGGATGCCGAGACCTGACATATAGAGTTTCATATAGTTTGTTCATATTCATCAGTGAAAAGAAACATGCATTACTTTACAAAATTGTGAAAAGAAACAAAAGAAGTGCACCCTGAAGTTTCACATTGTAAAAATCAAGTTTTCCAATAATTAATGCATATAAATGATAGCAGCATATAGAAATACAATTCATAATTTCAAAATAGCATAATTTCCTAATGTGATGAGATGACCGCCCGACTGTTTAAGATAACCGAAGGTTAGAAAACCATCAAAATTTTGTATTCTCGTCACTCTACCTCCATTTTAACTTAATTTGCCAGTATTAACAACCTCTAAGTTCTTTCCCGGGGAATGTAAGAGCACTGCATATAAGATTCTCACTGCAATTTTAAATTTTAACAGGTCAAAGTTAGGTTAAAATTCAAACTATAGTACTCATTTCACCTAGAGTATTACAGATCAACCAATCGGTTTATCGAGTATGGTATATTAGATGATTTTCAATAAAGGTAGTCAATTATAATTACACTAAGTACTCGATACGAATTCACATGAACAACAATGTAGTCAATTGGTTCGTAATAGCATTTGGTGAACTCAGCTCACCCAAAAATTCCACTTAATATTAGCTAATTGATAAGGTCCCTTTTTTTTTATATTGCATAAAATAAAACATAAATGTAAACAAAAAAGCAAACTTTTAAAATGCAACACAAGTGAAAAAATGATATTTACCCCGACGAGAGGAAAGGCGACGATCAGTAAAGAATTTTGCAACGGCTTGACAATAGGCTTAGGAATGAACAATGATAAGTAAGGACAAGCCGCAGCTGCGACAAACATGGCAGCCGAGCAGCAACAAAGCTGCAAATTCTCTCTCAATAAATTAGCTGCGTCCGTCCATTTCACCGTTTTTGCAAAATTAATAAGCGCTCTCTGAGCCCTGCTCAGCTCTTCAACATCCTCTCCGTGGCCGTGGTGATGATGAGGATGGTGGTGGTGGTCATGATGTTCGTGGTTATGATGACTGGAGCGTGCGAAACACAGAACAGTACGCTGGTGGAGATTGAGAAAACCGAAAGGAGAACGGAGAATCAATTGGCTGCGAGAGTCCAGACGGTGTCGTTTCACTGCTAGGCGTTTAGAGGAAGTCAGTAGCGGGAAATCGGCGACGCCGATTGCGTAACGGAGTGCGGTGGCTTCCATTTGATGAAATATTTCAGGTCATCGTCGGAAATAATTCAGACTGAATAAAGTTTATAACGCAGAGAGACTGAGAACACCAATTATTAATTGCCGCCAGAGATGCCTGGATGTGGAGACGGGCATTCTTACCGCTGCTCATATCCGCCGCATATTTATATTTCCTAATATTTACTTCTAATTTATTTACTATCATTTATTTTAATTTAACACAATTAAGTTTTTTATACATAATAATATCTAATATTATAATAATTTTATATTTGTTATTATATTTATTTGAGATAATATATCTTTAATCCTGTAAATTACATTTTATTTTATTTTAATATCCTGTGAATTATAATTTATTTTATTTTAATACTTTAACTTATTTATTTATATATTTTTAAATATATTTTTTATCTGGTCCTTCTTTCAATTAAATGTTTTTATTTAGCCCCTTAATTTATAGATTTTTATCAATTTACCTTATTCATTATTTCTTTTACTCCAGCTAAACATTTTATGATCAATTATTAACCAAAAAGTGTAATAAATTAATAATAAAATTTTATTACTATATATTCTAATATTTCAAATTCAATTTTTTCTTATTTCGTATAATTTTATTTATATTTTAACTTTAATGAAATAATAAATCAAAATAAAAAAGTTTAACTTTAATGAATTGATAATTTTATTTTTATTTATCAAATCAATATGATACAAAATATAATTAACTCAATATAATATACAAATAAGCCTTAAAATTTAAAAACAATTTTATGAAAATTAAAAAAAATAAAAAATTATTGTCATGTATTTTAAAATATATAATTAGTATATAAATAAAATTAAAATAAATATTTATTTATTTGAAAAAAATAGAAATACTAAGTAAGATTTATTAATTTTTTAATAATCTATTATATAAATTAAATTTTTAGAATAAATTTTATTTATTGTTAGATTTAAGGTTGAAGGTTTGGCATTGTATTTTCCAAAAAGTCTTTTTTTTATTATTTTTATTTTCTCATTAAAATTGTTATTTGAAAATAGGATATAAAAAAATAAGTAAATATATGATACTGTTTACTAACATTTTTGGAATATTATTCAATTTTCAAATGAAGTTAAAATATTATTTTTCTTTTTTAGATTATATAATAATATAATTTTGATCTTAAATTTTGAAAGTTCGGGTTTGTGAAAAATGACTAATTAACTTATATGACCAAAACAGTAATTTTCAAAAAAATATTTATTTTAAAAGTATTATATAAATAATCGATAATAATAATTAATATAACCATTAATATATAAAAATTGCTAACAAACGAATAGAGTAGTAGAATTTAACTAAATTAAAAATCAAATAAATTAAAAATTAAATTTATAAAATTGAAACTAAATCAAAATTATTATCATAATAATGAAATGAAATTGAATATTTTGAAAACTAAAAGACCAAACAAAAAAATCAAATAGAATAAATTGAATTATATAATTGATATAAAATAATATAGTTTTGAATATTAATATAAAATGATTATATTTTTTAATTTTTTAATATTTTTAACTGAATCAAAAGTTAAAAATTAAATTAAAAATAAAAAAATCGAGTAAAATTTATCAAATATCATTTTGGTTGATTTCCTTGATTTTTGATAACTTTTTATAGCTCTAAATTTAACATTATTAAATGAATAATTATTTTAAAATAAAATGGAGGCAAGGAATGGGGAAGATATTCAA
The DNA here is from genome assembly GCA_948192965.1 of Dalechampia spathulata. Classification (NCBI taxonomy): domain Eukaryota; kingdom Viridiplantae; phylum Streptophyta; class Magnoliopsida; order Malpighiales; family Euphorbiaceae; genus Dalechampia; species Dalechampia spathulata. Next base: position 5,194 of record CANYBF013283449.1, on the reverse strand, counting down.
TTATAAAAGACGGTGACTGCGAACTCGTAAACTTTAAGGTTTTGTTTTGATCAAACATTCCCACAACAAGAAGAAGACAGTGACTGAAACGCTTAATTTTGGCACTATTTTGGTGCATGAAAACACTAATCAAATGCCAAACAAAGCAAAGTAAAGCATTCAGAACTCAAAGAAGCAATTGAATTTGGACACGAACTGAACCCAAGATCAATCAGTGTCCCTCTCCAGGGCTAGGACCATCCTTAATCCCACCAAAAATCTGCTTATGTGTGAACTTGTTTCCGATCCCTGGACTTGGCCCTGATTGTTTGATTTCCCCAAGTGCCAACCCATCAAGCAAGAATCCTTTCTCCATTATCACCGGACGATTTCCCGATGCTGCCAGAATGTTGTTCAAGGGCCGAGCTTCCGTCGAGGAATTACCGACCAAGACAAGAAAAAGAACAGACAAGCAGTGTAAAAGCTTGACGACGTTAGCCCTATCCATCGTAGAATTCCGACCACTTAGAATTGTTGTCACAGATCTTTTTCTGTTAATGAGGACAAGATCGAAGGGTAATAGCTTGAAAAGGGTGCTTAAGCTAGAGAAAGAAGCTGTGTGTTGTATGGTGAGGTTGATGATCATAATGAGCTTAACTATATATAGAAGTGGCAGCCAAAACCTTGTCAAAAGAATTCTTGGTTTTGCTACCGTGAAGGGAAACACACAAGGCAGGTTCATTTTTTGAATATATATATATATATATATATATATATATATGTATGTAGGTATATATAAGGCTTTAGGTTTTATCTTTCTAAACTTCTGATAATAATTTTTTTTGGATAATTATAACTAAGATGGGTTTAACTTTTTGTTCTACCATAATTTCATCTTACTAAATCTTTATCAAATTCATATTAAACCTTTTAAAATTTATCTTTATAAATATTTTTAAAATTTTATTATTTTTACTATTTTTATAAAAATATTAGTTTTGAAAAATAAATTTATTTTTTATAAATTTTCAAAATTTTTCTTATTTTTAATACAGGATATATATTTATTTACTTAACCAACATGCAAAAAAAATAAAATTATGTTGGTAATACGTTTATTAATGTTTTACAGTGAAAGTAATTGAGTAAGTTATGTGAATGTTGATATGAATCAAATGTATTATAAATTATGATATGTATATTTTTAAAATTAATTGATAATGAAATCATGTAAATAATACCAGAATTAATATCAGAATTAAGATCAAAATTTTAATTCTAATAAAAGTAATTGTTAAAAAGATAATTAATAAGATATATATCAAGTATTTCATAACAATATTTGGTGGGAATCATATGTCAAGATAATCCACACCGAGCTTCATCAGCAATACATGCCTTCGGGTCCCTATTACTGGTTGATAAGTGGAAGATGAATATTGTGTTATTTTTAAGCTATATTTTGATTTAGAGGTGTTCAATCATAATTTAATATATCAAAAGTCATCATCTTGATATATCGAGAGCTGAAAATGAGCATCTCGAATTGTTGGTTCAGGTATAACATGGAGGTCTTATGAGGCAAAGTGTGAAAGGGGGGAATGTGGGGTGGGGTGAATATGGGGGTATTGGTTAATGAGGAGAGAGGGCAAGGGACAGAGTCGGCTAGAAGGGGCAGTGGTTATTGGGTTTCTGTCTCGTGGTTATTTCATATTTTGGGTATTACCAAACACTGGAAATCTGGTGTTGAAGATATTCAAATTACGGGTCTCGTTTTTGTATGGAATTGAAATCCCATAAATATTCCAAGGGAAGGCATTGCCTTTAATTAAAAGTCCACGTGGAATCTATTGGATTCATGCATATGCTACGCCTTTTTCATCAACCCATTTTGATTTCCAAGTTTCTACGAAAAGCATCTTTCCAATTTCAAGCCAAATGATACTTTTCCCCTTAACACCATTTTCCATGTCACACTTGCAAATACCCTTTTCGGTTCTGATTTCATAACTACATTTTATTTTTTATTATTTTAAAAATGATTAATATATCATATATATTCTTGTTATACTCGTATTTAATTATTTCTAAAATTAAAAAAATAACTAACAATAAAATAATTTTTTTTTATATAATTATCCTTTCAAACATTCCAAAAATATCAAGATTTAAGACTTTATCTTAACAATTCATTCCCTCTATCTCATTTTAAGTATTATTTTATACAAAAATATTTAATTCATAATATTTATCAATATGATAAATCTATTTAATTTTTTTTAATTCATATTAATATTTCAAAATTTTAAATAGTATAATTTCTTTTCTATAAGAACCTCTTTTAAAATTAAAAGATTAATGTTTTAAAATAAAAAATATATTTTAAAAAAATTATTAAATTTTAAATAATATTAGATATTTAATTTAGATGAGATGAATTATAAAATTATTGTAAAAACAAATGTATTGTTTTTGGTAAAAAAAAAAGGGGAGAAAAGGATGGATTCCAGGAAGCAGTAAAAATCTAAAACTAGAAATCACGTGAGAAGACTGAATCAGACACCATAGAGAGGGTGGGAGGAAGAGTCAAATACAACTTGGGGAACCCGCAGGCTTCGGTTCAAACTTCAAACCAAAGCCTCGAGTCCCTTTCATCCTCCTCACACATTCCACTTCCCCCTCCTACACCTTGACTATCTTCTTCCCTTGCATTACATATTGCCTATTTTATATAATTATCATATTTTATTACAACAAAATCAATTAAATACATAGCAATATTCCGTTTCTTTCATTATTTTAATATAATAATAATAATAATAATAATAATATAGGTATATATATATATCTATTATTTTTAAAAAAATTATAATTTCTTGAATCTTTTGAAATTATAAAACAGGAATATAAATGAAGATGGCTGCTTTGATTCCTTGGAAATTTGGATTCCAAGTCCAAACTTGAGAGGATTATAAAAGAAGGGGGAAAAAAAAAAGAGACCATTCTACGGCCACCGTGGAATGTCGTTTTGGGACTGTTGGAAGTCGTATCAATCACGGCATTGCCATGCATCCTATTAATATGATTACACTAATTAAGATAAAATAGTAAGATTTTTAATTGATTAATTATAATCATAACAAAATTAATGATTTTTTTTTGTTAATGCATCTTTTATTTTATGAAAGAAAACTGATTAATTATTTTTATTTATATCACATTTGTATATTTAATATATTTATTTGATTTTATTTCAACTATTCATTTTGTTCACTTCTTTAATATTATATTAGAGTTATTTATTAATATAATATTCTACGAAAATGCCCTTGAAAACATTTGAGTTAAATAGATATTTATTAATTAAAAAAATTCAAAGGTGAAATAAAACTGACGATTTTATTTTAATATTCTAAATAATTTTTGAAATAAAAAAAAAAAAGTGGATAATAAAAATTAAATTAATAAATATAAGTAGAAAAATTGACATCATTTTCTCTAAGTCAAAAGGATGTCTTTTATTTTCTAAATATTATTATTAAAATAATTTTTCCTAATGAGAAAAAAATTCAAAAAAGAATAAATATGAGCAGAAGAAATGGAAAACTTTAAGCAAATACATGTGAAAATGAAAAAAAATAGAAAAGAGAGAGTAAAAGAATCTTAAAATTGGAAATTGAATAAAAAATTATAATTCAAACATTTAATTATCCTAATAGAAAAATGACGTCAATTATGTAATTTTGTTTATTAAAATTAAGAAAATTACAAAATAAAAATTCCATAAAAATATATTATATATATTAATTTTTTCTATGCTCAAGGTAAACTATGCTAAACTTTAATAATTTTATTTTGATAAATATTTTTAAAAAATGACATGCATGTTAAATGAAAATTAGCTTAAAAGTATAATTAATTATATATTTTCAAAAAAGAAATACAATGTGAAAAGATTCTTAACTTCAGAAGGCTCTTGAATTAATATAAATTTATTAAGGTTAGAAAATGAACAAAAAAAAGTGATAAATCTTACATATATTTAAAAATAAAAATTATTTTTTAATATTATTAAAAGTGTTATATTTCAGGTCCTATGTAAATAACACGTTTAAAATGTGATATTATTTTATTTATAAAATTAAAAATAAAATATGTATAATTTAAGAAATATTATATATTTTAAATTAAATAAAATATTTATCGAATATTTTATTTATTAAATATACACATTATAATAAAATAATATAAATGCTCCTTAAAAATTCAAATAGACTCGAATTTGAGCTGTTAATAAAGTAGATCATTATTGAAAAATACATATAATTTAAAATTTTATAAATTAAATTATCATTTTATTTTATAAAAAATATATATTGTATATCTAATTTAAAAAATAAAATAAAATATAACGAGATATCATATTTTAAAATTATATATATTATATATATATATATATATATATATAAAGAGACTTTGATTTGAATAAGATGGTTTGATGACTAAAAGGAGAATTCACGAGAGTATTCAAAGATTCTCGAAATTGTCAAACGGAGGATTGGCGAAGTATGAACTATATAAAGCTGATTTCATTCACAGCTGTCACAATATCATTGGTTGCTGTTGAATTCAAGTCCTCCCCCTTACTTTTTAAAAAAATAATTATAATAAACATCTAATCACAAGACTAACTAATTTCGATTATTTCAATGCTTAGCTTTTAAAAATTATTAGTATTTTATTTATCATATTCTAATAATATTATAATTTATTTTAATTTAATAAAAAATTATCGAATTACATCTAAAGTATCAAAATTTTTTTGTTGAATTATAAGATCGAAATTATATATTAAAATAATATAACATCTAAATAATTTTAAGGATAAAATATTATTAATGAGTTATATTTCTTTAAAATTATCAATAATATATCCTTATAATCCTAGACTTAATATTTATTATTTCAGAAATATTTTACAGCAATTTAGTATCCAACTAAACATTTTTGGGTTTATAATAAATTATTAATATATATATATATATATAATTTCTAATGAAATTAACAAGATAAGTTTTGAAATAAATTTTAATATGTTTATTATGTCAAAAAAACCACAAAAAAATATTTTAATTATGATAATATAAAAACCATATAAAGGTATAAAATATTTTCTTATATTAATAATTTAATGCTAAATAATTACATAAAAATA
>CANYBF013281262.1:0-12168 GCA_948192965.1 Dalechampia spathulata | reverse complement strand
TAATTAATACATAATAAATAAAATAGAAATAGAATAGAATAAAATAAAATAGAATAATTAAATCCTTAATAATTTAAATAAGATAACATATATATTACTAATTAATTTGACCAAAACACTAACTAAACTAATTGCATCCACGTATAATAAAATAAAATCGTTTATAAATATGTAGACATAAGTTAATTAACATATGCACTTAATCAATTAATAATAAAAATAATATATAATTACCAGTACTAATAAATTATTATACTAATAATAATAATCTATTACATATGTGCACATTCCAAAATTAATATTATACTTAACTAATTAATAACTTTAATTAATCAATTTAATCTCTTTATATACAAATCTATTAATTAAGTAAATAACTTAATGAATTAATACTAGATAATAAATAAAGTAATTATAAAGAATAAATACTAATAAATAAGTAAATCAATCTTAATTTAATAATAACACCACTTCACTAATGACTACACCTAACATATCAATTCAATCATTAAGATAGTCAAGCATATAACGATACCATAATAACAATCTCACTCAATAAATAATTCATAGATCATGCGATGCAATTATGACATGCTTAAGCTATATGTGTGCGGACGTGACATTATTAAAGTTACAAAAAATAGTTTTAAATAATATCGAGAAACACCTGATGATAAAGATATTAAACAACATTTTTCATAAGTATATCTAATTTTCTTTTTCTTTCGGGTTGGGGTTGACAGTTAAATTAGGTAAGAGCCCAGAGCATGAAATTTTAATAGGGAAATGGCTGTTGCAACGTTATTTATTGGTTTGAAGACCAAATAATTACTGCAGGATTCAATCACGATTACACGCAGAAAATCTTCTAAGTTCCTATTCTTAATGTGCAATCTTTCTTTATTGTTCCTTTATATTTAATATGGCTTTGGCTTTATCAATTTGTTTTTCAAATTTCGACAATTTGGACTGCTTAAACATAAATTATTTAATGTTTTGACCATTTACGAATAAAGTAAGAAAAACAAGTACAAATGATCATTTTTGTTTCCTTTTCTGGTAATTTTATTATACATTTTGCTAATTATAATATTGGAATCTAACAAAAAAATCAATAACTATCCTAAATGATTTTATTTAACCTGGTTTACATATATAAAAATAATTAATAATATATATTTTAATTTATATAATAATATTCTAAATGATTTGGTTTAACGTCATTTACATATATAAAAACAAAACTATCCTAAATCAATTTATGAAAAACAACTAAATTACATTAATTAACTAACAAAATAACTAAGCGAATAAAATCTAATTTTTGTAATCAATATCTTTCATCCAATCAAAAAAATATTCATTTACAACAACAAAATCAAATAATTATTTTTTTAAAAAAATTTCAAAGAATATAACATTATTATACAACTATAAATAACACCAAATACTAACTTGGATTATCAAATTAGATATGGTATTCGAAATATAATCAATTGCAAATATTAATCAGACCAAAATGCAATGAAATTTAAAGGTTTGTGCTATTCGATTATGGGAAGTTCCATAAAGGACTAATTCAACCAATATAATATCTATTGAAATGATATTGATGGATGAAAAGGTATTTTTTATAAGTTATTATTATATCAATATATAAATTAAAAGTTTATTTTTTACTTCATTATAGCATTATTAGCTATCATAATCTATATTATTGTACGTCATTTACAGGGGATTGAATAAATGCATCCATCGGAAAATCAAGAATTCACCTATTCAAGTTGAAGATTCAACTCTTAGGCCTGTATTTTACAAAAAATTTTACCGTTGGATCGAATAATTTGAAGTTCAAAGCGGTGAAACATAAATTAACATTGACATTCAATCACAAGACATTAGTGATTGAAACAATTGATTTAAACTTCAATATAAATATTTTTAATCTCCATTCTTTTTTTTCACTCAATCAAGACGATATTGATGATAACAAACTAATCGGTAAGTCTATATCACATATGTTATCATTCATTATTATCAATAGTTAATACTTTCCATCTACTATAGATGTTATAATAATTTTTTTTACATTTAAAATTACATCATGCTAACTTAAATTATCATCATATAAGAGAAAATAAGCAAATTTACTAATGTTCAACTTGAAGATCATGAGTTTTTTTCTTCAAAATCATTATGAATAAATATAGTTTTTCCATCATCTCTTTATAATTTATACATAGTTTTTCTATTTCCAATGGGGAAAAAATACAATCTTGACAACTTTTTGGGGGGAATTTGTAGATCAATCGGTAGATCATTTGCATCAAAATACTGATGGTCTTATGGTGGTGGTTTTGCAATTGATACGTGCTCGAAAATTTCAAGGTTTAACATCTAAATAAAATAGAGAAAAACATGATTATTACTTGTCATAGAAAAATTATTATTTATTTAGCTGAATTACAATTAAAATAAATATTGCATGGAGGTACACTAGTAATGTAACTTGGCATGCATCCAAACTTTGGATTGATCCAGATTTACTCCAAGCAAAAGAATTCAAATCCCACTTTATATACAAAATTATTAATTTATAAACTAAAACTCAATTATTATCATAATATTAGATAGTATTTAAAATTATTTATTTTAATATTATATAATTGCATATTACTTTGCATGTCTAGATCATCATCTGAGAGAATTTTGAAGATTTCATCTCAACAAAATTATTTTATTTTCAATGCATTGGGCTTAAGTATCGATGTCATAACTATTGATGATATAGTTCAATGCTTGGAGGTAAGTAATATGAATTAAAACTCAATTTCATAATTACATTTATATGTATGTTTTTTAAAAATTTAAAGTATATATATTTCATAAGAAGGTAACTTTTGGATTGTTGCAACAATAGTAGATCTAAAGTTACAGAAAGGATGGTCATTAAGTTGCAAGAAATGCCCCAAAAAAGTTGATATGATTGATGGTAAATATTTCTATGGCAAATGTGACCATTATGAACATTTACCTAGTTACAAGTAAGAATTATTATGAGTAGATGAACCATAGCATAAAAATATAGTTCATTATTTGATATGAAAATTTTTTTCGTTTCAGATATAGACTTTAAATTGGGGTAATGGATGGAATTGGATTTATTTCTTTAATACTTTAGATTCATGAAGCTATACAACTCATTGGAAAGTTTGCAAGTGATTTAAAATTTTTTTGTTGAGGTACATTTTCATATTATGAATTACAAATTATGACTCAAAAATTGATATGACGTATATAAAAAATGTGTAATACTAAAATGACTCTTGATTAAAAAAATTAGGTAATTTTAATTGTATTAAAATCATTTTCAATTTTTTATGCAACGCATAATATAAATATACTAATTAATTTTATCTCTTTATTTTATATAACCAATTACCATATTAAACATTTTCTTTTAGAAAACACTCCACAATAATTATGTTTTTCTTTTTCATTTCATGGTCCTTTTATTTCTTTTCTTCTCCACGTAATCTTCAAACCCTAACTTTCTCCCTACCATCATCATTTTTATTCATTACTATTAAAATTTAAATGAATGATATGATCTTTTCACGATTCTAATACTACTCACACACTCATAGATCTTTCCATAATACTTGATCTCATTATTTTCATGATTTTCAGTTGTTGCTTCAGCTTCAAGGCTTTCATTCATAGATAAGTAGCATTAACTAAATCTTTTCATTTTAATTGCTTCAATTAATTTATTATTTGATTATGATTGATCTTTAATCAGAAACCAAAATTATTTGCCGATAATAAGAAAACACAAAGTCCCATAAAACTGATCTCAGTTTGATTTTCATATTCCTAATTTTTATGCACTAAGATATATGCAATAAAATTAATTATATTCCAAAAGTATAAATTCTCTCACATGCTTGGTTCTTGCTATTTGTTTTAGTATGGCAAATGGGTGTTAGGAAAATTAGTGTGTGAGGATGTTTTGATTAACTATGAGTTAGTACAATTTGTTTAGCTATTAGTTATTTCATGGAAATTAGCTATTTGTATGTCCATAATCAATGTAGTGGTAACAAATGTATTCCTTGTCCAAAAAAAAAAAACTGTAGCAATTCTTGACAGCATGTGATATAATTTAGAAAATTTTCAGAATTTTGTATAAAAAGATGCTATAGATTAGAAGTAAGTTGATACGACTAATCATAACCTGTGGATTTTTTTCCTATTCCATAAAAACATTTTCAATTATGAAATTATTAGAATTAAAACCATAATTTTATTCTAACAAATAAAAATAATAAAACTAATATTCAATAGATCAAATTATTATTTGTTATTTTATGGATTAGAAAAAAATTTAATATAATCTGACTTAATTTGATAGTTTTATAGCAGTTAATGAATATCCTTACCCTATGGATTTGGATACTATTTTAGATAAAAAAGTTATGTTCAAAATATTAATAAAAAGATCGAATATAGAGAAATACGATGAAGTTTATAGTTTTATGGTGCTTAGTGTTGATGAGGATATTATGAAGCAATATAATCGAACTCTATATGAAGATGCATTCATTGTAAGTAATCTTTTATTATAATGTTCTATTTTATTCATGTTGTTGAATAAAAAATTTATTTTATATTAATTATTAAATTTATAAATTTTGATTTCTAGGATCCATATTTCAATAATCAGTAAAAATAATGTGAGTAGAATGAATTCAAGGTGATGTTATATGAATTATACTATCTACAAAGATAATGATTTCACAAAATATAAAATTTTATCAATTCTATTTGAATATAAAATTTTGATATTTTCAAATCTTCTTTCATATATAGGATATATATTAGAAACTGAAGTTAGTTCTCCTATAAAGGCTTATGACAAAAGGAAGAATAATAAGAATACATCATCGAAAAAAGAGCATGATGATGATGGAAATACACAACTTTCAAGTACCAAGTCTAAGAAAGTGAAGATTAAAAAAAAGAAGAATATATGATAATCTTCAAAAATTAGACTTCTAAGTAGTGATCTTATGAATTTATTTTGGTTAATTTTTGGGTATTTTATAATTGGTTTAACTTTGGATTTTCATAGTTTTAAATTTGTAATTATCTTAATTCACAAGTTTCTTTCTTTATTTAGATGAATTTTATTACTCATTTTTTATGTTCAAAAGTTATAAACTTATCTCAACAAGAATAAATGATTTATAAAAGCCATGGGAGTAATTACTCAAAGGAAAGGGAACCGTATGCTTACCGGAAAGAGAATCCACATGTAGTTGAGGGAAGAAAAGACCCTATGAAATGTAATGTCTCTCAAAAACATAATTAGAATACTCATGTATATACCTAGGTAATCAAAACCACATTTCTTCATGCAATTACTTAAGAAATTGTTGTCGTTTCTTTTAGAAAATAAAAGGTAAACTTTAATGCTGGATGTTTTAAGATTGGATTAAAAAATCAAAGCAAGCTTTCAACCAATCAAACTTGGCTTACCAATGCACGCATAGACAAAAACAAGTTCATATATTTTTCTTGCATTGTTAATTGCTTTCTATTTTCTTATTTTTTGCTTCTTAGCTTAGCTTGGGCTATGTGTATGACTACATGTTTCATGTATTGCATGAATATTCTAAGCTTTTGAAATTTAGGTTGGAAAGGCAACAAGTGATTCATAAAACAAACCTTTATAATTTCCTTAATTTAATATACTTTATATATAAATAATCATATTATTCAGGATTGAAGGATGGCAACACCCAATTCCAACTATCCAAATATTCTAATAGGCTTAAAATAAATTAAGGTATATTATAAGAAGTATGGTTGAAAAATTATCTAATGATGGAAGCATTAATTGAAAAAGGATAAAGTATAAGAAAAAGCATCATATAACATGATTTTCCTTCATTGACATCTATTCTTTGAATATTTATCCAACCTTTCAAGTTTCAATGAAAGAAGTGGTAGTCCAAATGATCGAGCCTCAAAATGTCATGTGTTATGCCCATAAAGCACCCATTTTAGCATAATTTATCTGTTAGAATAGTTGACTTGCATACATTTTGTATTTTACAAGTCAAAATAGTAAGTTTTGGGAAAACATGCTTAAATGGGAAGTTTTAAAGCTTATATGGATTTTAGAGTTTCGAGACACCGCTTGCGGGCATAAGACTGGATGAAACGACCTATCAGAACTGTGCTTTGGGAAGAAGAGGTTGAGTCAAACTCAAACACCTGTAAGTTGGAAGCTAATAAGGCTTGCGGGCATAAGGGACACCAAAACGACAACATTTGGACAGTTTTGGAGATTAGACGAGGACGAGTTTTACTTACACTTAATCTGCTTAAGCTGGACAAAAAATTGATTGAGAACAATGCAAACTCTTTCATTTGAAGATTAGGATTATTAATTATTTATTTTTATTAGTTTAATTATTTTATTTTACCTTCTATAAATAGGAGCATGTTCCTATGTAGAAGGGGTTCCTAATTTTTGGTTCCAATTTTAGTAGTTTGGATTTTCTTATTCTTAGCTTAGTTCGGTTTTTATTCATACCATTTTATTTTTCCAATTTTATTTATTTTTATATTCATTTCACCCATGATGCTAGGGTAGGCGATTGTTCTTCCCAATTGAAAGTAATTCAAGTCATTCATTAAATGATTATGTGAGATCTAAATGATCTTAATTCCATTGGCAAAGTACTATTATCTCTAATTTTGAGTTGCATAGAACCATTGTTGTTCCTAGTGCATGTAAATAAGGCATATTGCATGTCTCTAAGTTCTAGCATATTGATAAGCGGGTTGTTTGATATAGAAAAGTCACTCGACTTGCTGGAGTGGTAAAGCAGGATGTTATCCTTGTTGCGACATGCGGTAGTACTTCTGTGGGTTAGAGGATCTAGTTTGAACATGAGGGATGCTGGGTTGCAACTGTTAACTAGAGTCGGGTCTTCCTAATTCCTAATGCAATTTTGGGATGACTTAGTGAGAATCTATTTCCACCTTGTCTATCCTGGGATTAGAGGTATTTCATAAAGCTTGTTTCATGGCGTCTTACAAATAAGAGAAGATTGGGGCGTGTGAGACTTGCTTGACAAACTATAACCAGCTTAGTGCCATTATTGCCTTTGAATTATTATTGAATCAATGATCATATTCAATTAATGAATACTTGATGCTTTTGATTGGGAGAATTACTTTTTATTGATTTCCTCCAATTTATTTTATTAGTTTCTTCGTTTGTTTTAATTACTTTTCGATTCATCTAGATTATTTTTAAACATAAAGAATTAAGTGAGTTGAAACCGTCTCTATGGGATTCGACCCTTACTTCCACTGCTACAAAATCATAATTCCAATGTGTGGCTTGTAAGGAATTAATTTGACGAAAGCGATAACTGATCAAATTTTAGCATTGTTGTCAGGGACGGTAACTAATAATTTCTTAATTCTTTGTTTATAACTCGATCCTCTGTAGGTAATCTCAACTTTGACAAAGAAATCGAGAAAAATGTAAAAAGATGGAGAAAAGAGGTGAAACTTAGAAAATCTGCCTCAGTTTTGGAGAGTTCTTGTGCCCACGAGGAAATAGCCAGTGACAACTCTGATAGCAAGAGCTATAACGAAGCTATTATGGCTATAAACAACGAATAGACTCTCAAACAGATGGCCGCTGTGCCCATAGATCAGTCCCCACTTTGCATCACTTATGAGGACATAACAGGACCTCTTGAGCTTAAATCTGGACACATACAACTACTGCCTACTTTCAGGAGCCTGGAGAATGAAGATCCATGCAAACACTTGAAGGAATTTCATATTGTTTGCACAGGTATGAAGCCGCAAGGTGTAGACCTTGAACATATTAAACTTAGAGATTTTCCCTTTTCTCTTACAGATGCTGCCAAAGATTGGCTCTGTTACGTGCCCTCAGGAACTGTCACAACATAGAATGAGATGGCCAGATTATTTTTGGATAAATTTTTTCCAGCCAAAAGAGCTGCCCAAATCAGGCGAGATATATGTTCCATCTGGCAGAAAGACATGGAGAATCTTCATGATTATTAGGAACATTTCAAAAGAATGTGTGTGTCATTCCCACAACATAGGATCATAGAGTAGAATCTGATATAATATTTTTATAAGGGATTATTACTAATAGAAAGGAAGATGATGGATGCTACTAATGGAGGAGCTATAGTGAACAAGACACCTTAGGAAGCTCATAATCTGATTAATATAATGGCTGCTAATGCTCAATCCTTTAGCACCGAAAGAGAACAGCCTAGAAAGGTCCATGAGGTAAATGTTTCCAGCCTTGAAAATCAAATTAAACAGCTCACATCTATTGTGCAGGAACTTGCGACCAACATGAAACCAGCAAGAGCTTGTGGAATCCGTACCCAAACAGATCATGTAACTAAACAATGCCCCTCAATTCAAGAGGAGGGAATTGAGGAATAAGTGAATGCTATAGGAGGATTTCCAGGACCACCCTAGAGAAAATATGACCCATTTTCTAAGATATACAACCCAGGTTGGCGAGACCATCCCAACCTGTACTATGGCAATCAATAGTCGACTTTTCAATAAAAGCCAAACCAACAAAAGCCTCCAGGTATGTCTTTAGAAGATGTTGTGAAAAATTTGGCAACTAATGTTCATGCTTTTCAGCATGATGTTCAGCAATTCCAGCAAACAGTGACTCAAAACCAGCAAAATATAGACACAAGAATAAAGAATATAGAAAATCAGATGTCTCAGATGGCTACTATTTTGAGCAGAATTGAGTCACAAGGAAAGCTTTCGTTGCAGGTAGAAGTTAACCCTAAGGTGAGTATCAATGCTGTGACACTGAGGAGTGGCCGAACACGTCCTGAAGCTACTGGAAAAAAGCCAAAAGCTAACGAGGAGAAGGAGCTGGAAATTGACGGTAGCAAGGAAGGAGAGAAAGGAGAGCAAGAGAAAAAAGCCAAAGACCAAGAGAAGGCAATCCAGCTTGTGATTAATCATTGCCCATTTCCTGAGCGATTAGAAAAGATCAAACATGAAAAGGAGTATAAGGAGATCCTAGAGACCTTCTACAAGGTACAAGTTAATATTCCATTGCTTGAGACCATAAGAGAGGTGCCTAGGTATGCCAAATTTCTCAAGGACTTATGCACCAATAAATGTAAATTAATTGGCTTTCAACAGGTGAATATGAGTGAAACTATTTCAGCAGTAATTCAGAGGAAAGTGCCACCGAAATGCAAAGATAGAGTTTTCACAATCCCTATTATGATCAGTGATATGGGCATAAGGCATACCATGTGTGATTTAGGAGCCTCAATTAACATTATGCCCGCAAGTGTGTATGAATCTTTGAATGTAGGTCCACTGAAGGAAACATGTGTTATGATTTAATTGGCGAACAGGTCAACTATATACCCAATCGATGTTTTGGAGGATGTGCTTATGAAAGTTAATGAATTGATTTTTCCTGTAGATTTTTATGTCATGTAGATGGATAGCAAAACTTCCCCAAAGTCATCCGATCTCTTGTTAGGAAGACCTTTCCTGACAACCACTCGAAAAAAGATTGATGTCTATGAAGGGACATTGACCATGGAATTTGATGGAGAGGTGATAAAGTTTAACATGTATGATGCTATGAAGTACCCTCCAGAAGTCTTCAGTGCCTATACTGTGGGCATAATCAAGCCATGCGTACAGTAAATTTTTGAATTACATGGAGAAGACAAACTTGGAATAGCACTCAAAAATGCCAAAGATTAGAAGGAGATACTATTTTTGAAGGATGAAGTGATGCAGGCTATTGACGAATTGAATGAAGAGCCTAGGATTGAACGAAATTTTGATTTGAGTAATCCTTACACTAAATTGGTTTGTTTAACCTTGCAGGCACCCGAATTAGAGCTTAAACCGCTGCCAAACCATTTGAAGTATGCTTTCCTTAGGAAAAGAGAGGTACTGCCCATGATCATCTCCAATAAATTGAGTGAACAAGAGGAGAATGCCCTGGTTGGAGTTCTTAAAAGATTCAAGGAAGCAATTGGCCAGACGATAGCTGACATTAAGGGTATAAGCCCGTCCATATGCATGCACAGGATTTTGCAGGAGCCTGATAAAAAGTCAGTTCGAGATGCCCAACGTAGACTAAATCCAGCTATGATGGAGGTAGTGAAAAAGGAGATCCTAAGGCTGCAAGATGCAGGAATGATATACCCAATTTCTTACAGCCAATGGGTCAGTCCAGTGCATGTTGTGCCCAAAAAGACAGGCATAACAGTAGTTTATAATGAGGAAGGAGAAATGCTTCCCACTCGTGTCCAAAATGGGTGGAGGGTTTGTATTGACTATAGGAAATTAAATTCAGCAACTCGTAAAGATCATTTTCCCTACCTTTTATTAACCAGATGTTGGAGCGTTTGGCAAGTCGAACTCATTATTGTTGCCTTGATAATTACATGGGTTTCTACCAAATACCCGTTGCTTTAGAAGACTAGGAAAAGATGACATTCACATGTCCATTTAGAACCTTTACGTTCAACAGGATGCCATTCGGGCTGTGTAACGTGCCTGCAACCTTCGAACGTTGCATGGTAAGCATATTTTCAGATTTTATAGAAAACATTATTGAGGTGTTCATGGATGATTTTACTGTTTATGGTATTTCATTTAATGAATGTTTAGATAATTTAGCCAGAGTTTTACAGCGTAGCATTGAGAAGAATATGGTTCTCAATTATGAGAAATGCCATTTTATTATTGAGTAAGGTTTGATATTAGGCCATGTGGTTTCAAAGAGAGGCATTGAAGTTGATCGAGCAAAAATTGACATAATTAAATCTTTACCTTACCCCTCGACTGTGAGGGAGATTCATTCTTTTCTTGGCCATGCAGGGTTTTACAGGAGGTTCGTGAAGGACTTTTCCAAAGTAGCGCAACATTTGTGCAAATTGTTGCAAAAAGTTGCTAAATTTAATTTTGATGAATCGTGCAAGTTAGCTTTTGATCAACTGAAGGAGGCACTCATTTCAACACCCATTATGCAGCTGCCCAATTGGAGTTTACTATTCAAGATTATGTGTGATGCCAGCAATTTTGCTTTTGGTATGGTACTTAGGTAGCAAAATGGGAAGGATCCTCATATGATCAGCTATGCCTCCAGGATGCTAGATGATGCCCAGCTTAATTACTCCACGACTGAAAAAGAGCTTTATGCTGTAGTGTTTGCATTAGAGAAATTTCGATTATATTTATTGGGAACTAAAGTGCTAATTTTTTTTGATCATGTATCCTTGAAATATTTGCTGAAAAAGAAGGAGGCCAAACCATGTTTAATCTGATGGATCCTTCTACTTCAAGAATTTGATTTGGAGCTGCGAGATAAGAAAGGATGCAAGAATTTGGTTGCAGAAAACTTGAGCAGATTGCCCAATATTAAACCTGATGATTTCTTTAATGAATTCCCTAATGAGATTGCTTTAAGTGTAATTGCAAAATCACCTTGGTATGCTGACATTGTCAATTTTTTGTGTTCCAGGTGAGTTCTTAATGAACTTACAATGCATGAAAAGGACAGGATTAGGAACTAGGCAAAACATTATGTTTGGGATGATCCGTACCTATGGAGACATTATACTGATCAGGTGATTCGAAGGTGCATACTTGAGAATGAAATCCAGTCCATTTTACACTTTTGCCACAGCAGTGCTTGTGAAGGCCATTATGGGCATAAGAAGACAGCCATAAAAATTCTGGAATGTGGGCTGTATTGGCCTACCTTACATCGTGATGCCTACCAGTTCTGTAAACAGTGTGTCAAGTGCCAGAAATATAGAAGTTTGAGAAGAAGACACGAGATGCCCCAAAAAAGAATCCTTATTTTTGAAATTTTTGACGTTTGGGGTATGGATTTTATGGGACCCTTCCTACCTTCCTTTGGGAACATTTACATATTGGTGCTGGTGTTGACCCTGACTTTTCACCATTGTATGATTTTGGATCTTTATTGATTTGACTAGGATTTAGTCCCTGGTATCGATCCCGATTATACATATAAGCCCCTATAACTTCCTCTGTGTGTTTTGATGAATGGAACATTTCAGA
>CANYBF013280737.1:0-10707 GCA_948192965.1 Dalechampia spathulata | reverse complement strand
ATATGATCATCACAATATCATATGCGATCGCGTATGATCCGAAAATACAATTTTGTTTCGTTAATTCCGCGTTTTCCTTATGTTAATTTAGGCCTATTTGTGCGATTTGCATGTTAATTTCATAATTAATGTCATTATTACTTGCATTTGTTCCTTTTTATGTGTTTGGTTATGATTTTCGCAGGTAATTAGGTTAATTTGGAAGTAGACAGGTCGGGCCTAAGGCCCAATCGAAGCAAACCCTTTGGACTCGGAAGAAAGGAATTGGGCTTTGGGCCCAACATTAGGATTTTACATGCTTTTCCCCTTTTTGCATTCGATTATTTTTGGTTGGGTTGTATTAAATACCCAAAGGCTTTAGTTTGCTTTATTTGCTCTTCATTATTTTTGGGTGGGTTGTATTTAAATATCCATATTTTATTCTGCATTTACTTTCCTGCATTTACCGCTTTCTTTATGCTTTATAACTTGTGATATGCCTCCTTGAATGCCTTATGCCATGTAAGAGTATGCTAATCAAACTTGAACCTAATTGTGTGCTTAGGAGCATTCATTAAAATTAAATAAGTGAACATAATAAAATGGAACATTAATAAATTTGAAATCTCGAACCCAAACTCTGAAGAAATTCAGGCCGCTTTCCAACGCAGGAAGGCCCAGGTTTTATTTCCTAGTTTTCTAGTCATTCAATTGAATTGACAAAACAAACTAGGTGGCGACTCGATTTTTTTTAACTCGACGTGATCTTTCTAGGTTAAAGACCAATCAACTATGGAAATGCGCCATTGAGAGCAAGCACCACGGCATTTC
This sequence comes from Dalechampia spathulata, assembly GCA_948192965.1. Lineage (NCBI taxonomy): Eukaryota > Viridiplantae > Streptophyta > Magnoliopsida > Malpighiales > Euphorbiaceae > Dalechampia > Dalechampia spathulata. The sequence goes on along the minus strand of CANYBF013280737.1, from coordinate 9,897 downwards.
ACGCCGAACAGCATGCAGCACTCCCGCGTCCGGGGCGCGCTACTCTTACAATATCTATATTATTTAACTAGAAATGCACATAAGGTAGTAAATATGTAAATGTATAAATCTGGATATTATGTCTTACTTTATAAACGTTGCATACTACATGAGTTTTACTACAAATTGCTTATCAAGAGTAAGTGCAATTGTTTTTTCAAACATAACAATTGATATGAATTTTATAAGTATTAAGTTTAAGAGAAATAAATTATTCATACTTTCCAATCACTTATATACATTGTTTTATAAAGATATAAATTTTAAAAAATAAAAAGAAAAATTTTTACGCATCCCTTATAGGATAATTAATAATTTCCCTAATTTGGAGATTGTTAATTATTCTACGAGAGCATATTGCACCATGAGAGGTGTGACATAAACTATATCATGATAGTTGCATCAATAAAATATCTACTAGGAATATGTTATACTACTAAAAATTGAATTCAAGGATCATACAAAAACTTAGAGTGCTTTAATTATGCTAGTGCCTCACTGATTCATAAGCCCCTTAAACTACTCTAACATGCATTTATCAAGAGATAACTATTGAGTACATAACTCTGTGGTGCCTAATAATAAGTCCATTATCAATTAAACTCAATTTAATTTTTTTATAATAAGTATAATTCATTAACAAAATAAATAATGAATAATCATAGTAATAACTCATATATAAAATTTTATAGCTAATAAAATATATAACCAATAGTAAAATATCATTTAATATAATTTATTATTACTAATTTTTCATATCGTATAACATTATCATGAATTAACTAGATTTCTCATTTTATATATCAACATCATAGTAATGATACGCTATATGCCAATGTATGCAAATATATATATTGCAATCCTCTTTTCATGTCATCTCATCTCATCAATTCTCTATCTCTTATTGTGCACAATCTATACTGAATATATTCTCGATAATTTATTTCTCTAGTTTATATTGCTCTCCTTTAACTCTTTATCATATCAATACATAAATATACTAATGTCACCCTTATTTCACCATATATATATATTCATATTTAAATAGTAATTGTTTCTCTTATTTCTCTATAATATTATGTGACGAAACATGATGCATAATTAATCATCTCTTTGATGTGTGTGCATTTTCATTATGCTTTTTTTAATTTTGCATCAATAGCATTTCAATGGCATATACATTATACATTTAAAAATGAACAAATAACAATATTTGAGTCGTTTGCAAAGTGTCACAACCATATACTTGTGTTTAATAAACTTTTTATTTTACCTTCAAATTTTATTTACAAATCAATTAATATTAGGCATAAATCTATCCTTGCTTTGTTATGCCTGTATCCATGCATGAAATAGGGGAAGCGGTATTCTTGTTATCTTCACTTGTTAAACATAAACTCTATAATATTTCAATCAAATAAATTATATAAATATTTTAAACATCAATTTTCATATATATAACAAGTGGACCTTTTATTTTGTATATCCATTTAATCTTCATAAATACTTAATTACATATAGGAAATGGTGTATTTGCATTTTAATATCAGGTTTGTACATAAGTATAATTTCTTTTATGTTTATTATTTGAATATCTTCCTTAATTTGTTCGCCTCATGAATTATTGTAATTAATGACATAGATATCCACGTTTGGACAATCTATCGTGAAAACCTTCTTACATAATAATATAGTTCATTCTATCTTTTAAAAATGGTAAGCAACCGGTATGCCTAATTACACATTATCCTAATGCATACAATTTCATATCCTTGATAGCCTCTTAAAATGTCAATTTGTATAGAATTTGGTTATGGAATTGGCATTCCTTGCCAACCCCTTACTAAACCCATGTATTCTGCGTAACATTGCTTTTCACCATCCTTCACATTTATCATAACTCTGTTGATACAGCCTTGTTAGTTTCCTTAGATTATTATGCAATTCTGTGCCCCTACTGCAATGTAAATTCCATTACCTAATTCCTTGTTGAATTCCAACATTCGCCTTCAAATGTATTGGAAGTTCGTTTAATTAAATTGCTCCAACGCTAATATTACATCATTCCATCTTTATCTCCTAAAATTCCAACTTCTTTGACTTAATGAGAAAAACAATTCCCTAGAAAACCTTGGAATATAAATGTAAACCAAATCCCTCACATGAGACATTAATCAGTTAAACTTAAGCACAATTTCACACATACGCAAACACTCATGTGTAGCCTCACTAACACTGTTGTCCACTCAAGTGGCATACATGGGTAATTTCTGATTTAATATAACCATTCTGTTCACTTTAAACAAGCATCTATAAACAAGAATTTGATCCAGTGCTCCCTTAACTTATGCATCCCAGAAGAAATCCTCATATTAATGTCGTGATGTACGTGGCTTGCAACAATCCTATGTTTACAGCATGCTAACTACATGAGGCCACGCATGCCTACCTAATTATGCATCAAATTCATTCATTTACTTCCTTTACCAAATTCAAATCATATAGCAAGATTAGTTTGACTTGTTCGGTTCTTGTTCTTATAGCATTCAGCAGCCGCATTCAACTGACATGCATTTATAAAAATTGTCCCTAATTTGCCATACAATGATTATGACATAGAACTTGTATTCTTCTTATGTCTTTGATTCACACAGCCCGCCAATATAGTCAGCCCCTAAGTTGTTAAATTATACACTCTACCAGCAACTTCATAATGCATATATATGTAAAGCAAAATCATAATCTAATAATCCATTAATCATTCAATGTAATTAGTCAATCACTTGCTTCACCCTATCATAATTCTACTTTTTTATACATATACTGATTTAAACCTTTCACAACCAACCCACATGCACACAATGCCACAAACCTAATAAATATTTTGCCCCAGCCTATAAATTATAACTTCGTAATTTACAAATTTAATTCTTAGCCTTTACATAAAAAGAATCTCCTCTATCATCTGATTATTTCCTGTTTCTCTGTTAAGACAGTTTATGGTTGTCAAAGTTCTAACCAAAGTAGGGTACAACTATTCATGAACACAATTGGGCTCACGATATTATTACATATATGTAAAAACTAAATAATGTGTAGTTTTATTCATCATCAATTAAGCATAAATAAATAAATGTATGTATGTATATATATATATGAGTTATTTAATCTTTAAACTCCCTTTTTTCACCCCTTTAATCCTTATTTCAATTTAATTAAATCCCCTTTTTACCAATCTATTTGAAACTAAATCATCCTTCCCATATTAATATTTCATTACCTTCTTCGTAATTTAGTTAATTATGTATTTACTCTGGTTCATGATTCATTTATACTAATGCCTTGTTATTTCTAAGTAAATTTTTTTTGACTCTATCTTCTAATCTTCATTAATCATAATCATATGAATGTATACATAAAAATTAAGACTCCAAATGTGTGTAATATTAGGTGTTCAACTGTGGATATGACAACTCTCCTCTTTTAAATAAAATTTCATTATGATATTTAAATTTATTAATCTATAAACAACTGAAGGTACTATTTATTCTCACATTACTTCCTAACTTATATGATGATTCCATAATACCTTCAACAAAAGAATTTATTTATTTCTTAACTATTTCATTTCCTAAGCTAGAATAATTATTGGTTTTTTATTATAAGTAGGATCAAATTGAATCTCAATAATTTCTATAATTTCTCTAGAGTTTACATTTGATGGGTGTAATTTGTATCTCAAAAGCATAGAAATAGAAATATGAAACATATTATAATATAGATAGATAGATAGATAGATAGTTGTGAGAGACCTCATGAAACTGTACTACTAATAAATAATATTATTGATATTTAATATTCAATTGTTAGGCAAGATGCTAAGTTGATTGAAAATTTGAAAATAAAGTGGTTGATGTTTTTGATATAAAGGATCTATGCCAACGTTTTCTATCTAAAACAATAAAATTATTATTCAGAAACATGGAAAAGTGAAAATTAAGATAATTTTTGAGGTGGAAGAGGCAATAATTTTATGACATATAAACATGTTTAATCAAGATGGATTATGAAGGTGTTGTATTCTAAGTGAATATGGATGGCTCTCTCATGTACATGAACGTGAATATTGACATATCTATTGTTCCAAGTGGAAGAACGCTAATTAATTATTAAAATGGGAATATATCGACGGTTTGTGTTGTCAAAGGTGAAATTATGAATTAAGGATGTCTTAGCATATTATAGCATATTAAGGTAGGTTTTGGGTAAGTTGCAAAATCTGATGAACTTTCAACGAGTTTGCCTTTTTGAAAGTTTAAGAAAAATGGATTTGTCCTCAATAATGATTGAAAAATTGTGTCTTCCTAATACTTGCAAATACGAAACCAATAAAGTTTGGGTGAAGGTGAATGGCCGCCTTCCTTGTTGGTCAATTTGGTATGCATCTGTTTTTGTATTAACAAATGATCCAAATATACATCATTTCCTCTTGATATTACAATTACTATAAACTCAATTCTTTCGTGTGATGTCACATGAAGCCTTTTCAAATTATTTCAAAGCAAGATTTGATCTCAAAATAGGATGTACAACATTAACACATGCAAGTACACATTGTTCCTACGCGAAGATGTTAAAGGATCCTTTATTTTAAATTAAATATCGATTTATTATCTTTTTATCACAACGCTCATTGAAAGTAACATTCAGTTGCTCCCTTTCCTTTAAAAATTTTATTTTAAGATAATTATGATATTGCATGTATTTTTCTTTAAAATATATCAATTTTTTTAAAAGTGACATGTTAATTTAATAAAATGAGATTATGACATTATAATGTTGGCTGATGATACTTTAAATTATTAATAGCAACTTATAATAACTGTGATTATTGCTAGTTAATAATAGTTATTGGTACCCTCCATTCTTCTCGTGAAGTGAACAATTACAATTTGCATTTCATTACAAATTTTATACAAATTTGATGGACATAGTCTGAAACATGTGAATTTGGATCTCTGTGAAATGTTGAGGGGGCAATTTTAGCTTTTGGCCACGCTTTTAATGGAAGAAGTAGAAAGTAAAATCTATGCTTGGAAATGGCACCGCCAAAGAAAGGGAAATCAAAAACCAATTCAGATCAGCAATCGAAACCATCATGCACTGAGAACAGCAATTTCCCATCGTGTATTCGGCTACTCCCTCCCTCCTCAGTCGCAATTACCATCCACGCCAAACCCGGCTCTAAATCCGCCTCCGTAATTGGTCTCTCTTTATCCATTTTATATTCTTGAACAACTAAGTGTGGAATTCATTTTCATTTATTCATAAAGAAATTCTACTATATCTTTTTTAATTCCATGAATCTGTTATTGTGATGATAGATTTTAGCGATGAAGCGTTAGGAGTACAAATAGACGCTCCCGCCAAAGATGGAGAAGCTAACGCTGCTCTCCTTGATTTCATAAGCTCTGTTAGTTCCCTTTCCTATTTATTTATTGATACATCTATATTCGCTAGTATTATTTGAACTTAAAATAGACCAATTCAATTGGGGATCAGTTATATGAATTATCCTTTTTAATTTGAGTGGATTTTTTAGCAATATCTTACAAAAGCTATGGAGCTATCAAATAGTTCGGAGTATAAGAACAAAATCAAGTCAAAATGCAGGAGTGCTTCATTTTGGTTAATTTAGAAATAATATTTATTGATTTAGTGATAATCCAGCATGCATTTTGAATTTATCAGTAGAAGATTATGAATGTTGACTCTATATTGTACCTTTTCGTTTGTATGTGCTGCTCTTGTGATTCTGTTGTGCTATCCAGTTGAAGCCTAACAATTTACTTTGAGCAATATCATGGTACATGTTAATTTTTTCGCTTCATATTTACGGGTAATAATTATTTTAGGGTGATAGTAGATGGTAGAGAGTGAATAGAGGTTTCTAGCTGGTTGGGATCTCAGTTTCTGTATGGTGGTGCTGATAATGATGATGATAATGAGGTGGTAAAGTAGCATTCGATTAATGTGTGTTATTTGCATATATTAATCTACGTTGTGACGGAGGGAATAGCATCTTGTTTTTTGCATAAATGCGTATGACAAACATGTAGGCAAGTTGGAATGATGGTGGGGTCTGCAATGCTGGCTGTGTTGAGCTGTGGGTTGATACCTGTAGCGATAAGGTCAAGGTGGTGGAGACTATCAGTAGTGAAGTGCTTAAATGGGTGATGATAAAACGGTGCAAACAATTTGTGGAAATTATTGTAGCAATCAATCAGCAGTTAGCTGCTGTCATGCTAGGGATGTTTCAAATGGCATCTTTGGTTGTCATGCAGAAGGGAAACAAAATAAAACATGAAAATTACCCTTAAGAAGAAGATTTGCAAATCCATAAATGCATGATCGTTGCAATATATTACCTATGACCTCATCAAAAGCATATATGGCTTCTACAGATTTCATTTTTGTTTAATTATTTGTACTTTTCAGCATCGTGATTATATTGTCACACTTGCTTGTCTGTAAATTTCATTCTCATCAACCAACAGGTCTTGGGCGTGAAACGGAGGCAGGTTTCTATAGGCTCTGGTTCTAAATCCAGAGACAAAGTAGTGATAGTAGAGGAGGTAACTTTGCAAAGTGTCTTTGATGCTCTGGACAAAGCGTTGAAGCAGTAATGGAGGTGGGAAAATCAGACTTCAATATCTTTCCATCATGTTTTCTCCCGATCTCCCTGGCTTGTTCTGAATCAGCAAAGTCACTTGGAGTTTGCAGTTGTATTTGTGATTACATCTATCATTATAGCTTCAATTAGATAGAAATTAACAGTTTTACTGATCTATTCAACAAGTTACTTTTAACAAGCACTACAGGGATATCATGTGATTTTGCCATTATGCGGCTCGTTATGCAGGCTGAGTTGTTGCCTACCATGCAATCCGATCCGAGGATGGATTTTTTTTTATTTGTATTCACAACATTTAATCCCATGAAGTCATGTTAAAATCATTTATACGCCACACTTTCCAAGCCCAAGTGATTAAATCTCGTATCCTTTTCATTTGTTATACTTTCGGCTTGGCTTAGTTATGTTACTCTATAGTGAACTTATCCATAGTCTCAATTCAATCACTTGGCTTATTATGGTCTGTGTCATGGTTGAATGAATGAAACAATCTTAAATTTGATGTGAAACAACAAAAATTAGAAAGAAAAAAGAAACAAAAGAAACACATGTAGTTCACAATATTAGAAGAGGTATAATAGAAGAGGTATAATTGTTATTCTACCAGGAGGTATACATCTTTAACACATGGCTTGGATTGACATAGAATGAAACATAGAAAGGCAAAGAAATAGAGAAAGTAAAGAGAGTGAAGGAAAGACTAAAGCTTTGAGATGAGAGGGAAAGTGGTATGAAGAAAGAAGAAAGGAGTCTCGAAGCATGTCAACTAAGACTTAGGAAAACGGAAAACTAATGGTAGTGGAAAAGACATAGGGTTTGGAAGAATTTGAAAGAACTCCAGTCATATACGACAACGTTTCATGCATGCTCAAAACGAGGGTGTTTTAATGTCCTGTGAATGTTCTAGAATATGTACATGTGTATGGTTTTTATTTCCATCCTACTTGTATAAATATAGTACAAGAATAAATGAAATACATACGATTTCATAATAATAACAAATACAATTCTTACATGGCACCGGAGCGGTAACAACTTCTGTTAGCTAGCATGATAGGGGTTGTTGAAATAAGTAAGATGGCACCAATCGCAGGCTACACCACCACCTCCTTGCATCACTCAAATCAGTCGGGCCTTGTTCTGGTCAGCGCCTAACTCACTGAATCAAACTATATTTCTTGGAATAGATCCATGCTTCATGCCTTACGTGCAAAAAATAAGATCAGTTTCATTAACGGAACTTCACCAGCACCAGAGGGAGAATCACTAGAGTATGATAACTGGTGAAGAACGGATTCCATGATGATATTCTGAATCCTTAACTCTTTATCAATAGATCTAGTTGAATCGTTTATTTACGTTGCATCAGCTCAAGCTCTATGGGATGAGCTCCAAGAACGTTTTGGTGGCAATAATGGTCCTATGTTGTTCCAGCTAAAATAAGGGGTAAGCAATCTAAGATAGGAAGAAATGTAAGTAGCTGTTTACTTCACAAAGTTAAAAAAAACTTTAGGATCAAATGAACGTCCTAAGACCATTTCCCAAATGCAGTTGTAATCAAAAATCACTGTTAGGTGAATATGAAGATTTTGATAGATTAATGCAGTTCTTGATGGGTTTGAATGAAGCTTATGATAATGTAAAGAATCAGATACTACTCATGGATCCTTCCTAGTGTAAACAAGGCTTATGCAATGACACTCAGTGTAGAGAAACAAAGAGAGGTTCAGAATAGGCGAGACATACATCAAATCATGGCAGTAACTCAACAGAAAAATTTCACAAAGTTTGCAAGCAAATATGTCTTAAATCACAAAGAAAAGGAAAAACTTAAGTGCACACATTGCAATATGACTGAACACACCAAGGAAACTTGTTTCAAAATAGTTGGATACCCTAAATGGTTTGGAGACATGAAGAAGAAGAAGGAAAGAGCAAATGTAGTCTAAGATCCATTGAACATTGATATTGCAAGTCTAGTGCAACATGAAGTTTAAAAGTATATGCAAAGCTCACAGGAAACAACTGGATGCATTGATCAAGCAGGTATGAACTTAAAACATTATGTAATTAGACATGGAAAATGGATAGTAGATATAGGTGCCACATTACATATCTCAAACAACTTATCATTGTTTATAGCACCCAAAAGAGTTCAAAACTAAGTTTATTTTTTTTGATGGAAAGACTAAAAACATATCATACATTGGACATATAAATCTAAGCGTAAACTTGACCCTCTAAAATGTTTTATGCATGTCTGCTTTTCATCATAACCTTTTATCTGTTAGCAAACTCGCACAATACAATAACATAGAAGCAATATTCAAATCTAACAAATGCTTTCTGCAGGACCTTACCACCCATGATAGCATTGCACAAGGGACTCTTTAAGAAGGTTTATATGTTTTAGACACTAATATAATAGGAGGGGCATGTAACACAATTACTACTATTTGTAATAAGACCCATCTATGGCATTTGAGACTCAGACATGCATCAAAAGATAAAATGAATCATATAAATGAAATTTCATTTTCTAAAAAAACCTTCCCACATGTATGTGATTGTAAGAGTAGCGCACCCCGGACGCGGGAGCGCTGCACGCTGTTCAGCGTGAGATGCCGTGGTGCTTGCTCTCAATGGCGTACTTCCATAGTAGATTGATCTTTAACCTAGAAAAATCGCGTCGAGGTTATTAAGTGGAGTCGCCACCTAGTTTGTTTCGTCAATTCAATTGAACGACTAGAAAACTAGGAAATAAAACCCGGGGCTTCCCGTGTTGGAAAGCGGCCTGAATTTCTTCAGAGTTTGGGTTCGGGATTTCGAATTTATTAATATTCCGTTTTATTATGTTCACTTATTTAATTTTAATGAAAGTTCCTAAACACGCAATTAGGTTTAAGTTTGTTAGCATACTCTTTCATGGCATAAAGCATACGAAGGGACACATCACATGTTATAAACATAAATAAAGCAGTAAAGGCAGGAAAATAAAAAAAAGCAAAATAAAGTGTGGGTATTTAAATACAACCCACCCAAAATAAAGAAAAGCAAATTAATGAAAATAAAAGCAATTTGGGTATTTAATACAACCCAACCAAAATAAATAAATAAAAGCGAATAAAGCCCTATAAAATTCTAATGTTGGGCCCAAGGCCTAA
>CANYBF013279089.1:0-12159 GCA_948192965.1 Dalechampia spathulata | reverse complement strand
GACATAGATCAATTATCCATATGAAATCTCACTGGCAAGGTCTCCAATGAACTAGTACTATACTACTCATCCACATATTCACTTTAGACATCTCATGTCATGATGAATGAGAATCATCCCTAAATAGGAAGTGTAACATGTTCTGATCTTTCCATATTAATAATGTCCATTCTTATTAATACCGTGATCAGGAATATTTAGATATTGAACATTTGCATACAAAAAGAATCTCATTCCATAAACTCTTTATGGATTCTTTTACACTGTTCCAATATCATGGACTTCAATATATATAGTTTAATACTCCAAGTAAAACAAGTTCATGTAACACATTGTACTATATAATGAATAATGCCTTTATTAATGAAAACGTATAGTACAAATACACATGATGCTCTAGAGCATACACTAATAATAGGAGTTATGCTAATCACTTGTAAAGGTGAACTCATTATGCTTTTGAAGCGGTTGAGCTTTCCAGTCACTAACAATATAGCTGAGTATAAAGCATGTCTATTCAGGCTCGAAACATTACTGATGATTGGTGGCCAAGATGTGGAGGTGTTTGGTGATTTGATGCTTGTTATTCATCAATCCACGACTAAGCGGTATGTTAGAGAAGAAAGGCTTAAGCCTTATGCTAATTACATGAAGCTTATGATTGGTAATTTTAGCTCATGTCAATTTATTCACACTCCATGTAATAAGAATCAGATGGCTGATGCCTTGGCCATATTGGCTTTAGTATAGAAGTGACTGCATTATCAAGTTCAGCTTGTGTTCATTAAGTAGTCAAGAATTCTTTGCTATGAGGGAGAATAGGTAATGGCGACAAACCAACAAGATCAGACTCTATAGTATGCTAATATCATGAATTTTCTGAGAACCAACACTTATTCAGAAGAAGTTAATAAGACTGATAAGCTAGCTTTACGAAGGCTAGTGACCAACTTTACCTGGCATCAGGGTGTTCTCTATAGAAGAATAGTTAATGGTCAGTAAATTTAATGGAAACAGATTACGTATAGTTTGTATGATGATGTCATAGTGCTAGATTTATGGATATTTGAGTCATATACCACCAGTTGAATTGTAGAATTTGATGACGCCTTGGCCTTTCTTAGCTTAGGGAATTGACATCATGGGTGAGATTCATCCTAATGCTTCAATGGGCATTGGTATATATTGGTGGTTGTTGTCTACTTCTCTAAGTAGGTGGAGGTAGAACTCTATAGTAAAATGGGGGCAAAGCAAGTTGCCTAGTTTATAGTGAAGAATCTTATATGTAGATATGGGGTACTACATCACTTGGTGTCTAATAAAGGAGTGCAGTTCCAGGGCCTGGTATTTGACTTGTTAGAAAAATATGGGATCGAGCATCACCGATCCTCTCCATATCGCCCTTAAGCTAATAGGGTAGTTGAGGCAACCAATAAGATAATCAAGAGGATCTTGGCCAAGATAGTACAGACTTATAGAGATTGGACTTTATGGGGTTATAGAACCACTTCACGGAGTCCTATAGGTGCTACCCCCTATTCTCTAGTTTATGATATAGAAGCCGTACTCTTAGTCAAAGTGGAGCTGAAGTCACTTTGGGTTATTTTGGAAGCTTAGTTGCTAAAGGCTAAGTGGAAGAGGGTCAGATACAAATAACTGGTTGCTATTGATAAGAAGCAGTTGAAGGTTGATGCATATCGGGGAACTTCTATGTCGGTTTTAACATTTTCCATGTAAATTTTTTAATCTCGTTAAAGCAAATGGAACACATATTCATAAACTAAATCATAAGTAATACTAGTTTCAAACATAAAGCAATGTCTTTCTTTGTTACATATAATTTTATTGCCTAATTGTTTCTCACAGTATAGAAGCCTAAGTGTAGCATAACACCCACACCTTGTACTCATCATCTGTAATAGATCTAGCTCTAAGGATCTCTACTGGCATGATCCTACAGTAAGGCCAGGTCCTCTCTAAGTACTCTAAGAAGCAGGATAACAATCATCCTCCTTCGAACTTAATCAGCTAAGGGATAATTTATCTATGATCATACTGGTGACAAACTCTCGTTGGACTGTAACGAGTACAGTGTTTGAATCCCAGTAGTGGAATGTAGTCTATGTACATCCTCACTGTCACATGTTGGATGTGCCACCATGGACAGGTCCATCTAACCTCACTCTTTGGGATGGCTCCCATCAACTCAACCTAGCATCGAATGTCAACATCCTCACCTTACTGAAGGTATAGCCTCTTCATATATGGCTATGAGGTGCGTACCTTTGTGGATCACCCACTGGTGGTGCTAGGATCCCCAGCTTCTCCGAAAATAATAAAATAAAATAAAACAAAGCTCATTGAGTTAAAAACCTTACAAAAGGCTGCTCAGGCAAAAATTAGAGTGACTTGCTAAGCTAAAAACCCAAAGGGACAGTTTAGGAAAAATTTAGCATTCAAAGCAAAATTAGTGACTCGATGAGTCAAAAATCTTACAAGCGGTGATGCATGCAAAAATTAGGGTAAAAATACACTTTTCTAAGTTGAAAACCTATAAAGGCAGCTTAGAATTCATACTTGTAGTAGAAGCAGACTACCATTCAGGTGCCTAGATTGACCTCAGCTTACTTTATCCAGCCCTAGGATTGTCTCTACCATGATCATCAAAAAAGGGATTTGACCTTGCTCCATTTGATCTATCATCGAACCAATAAGAAAATCCTCATGGTTGAATAGGTCGATAAATAAAACCTATGCCAGCTATCCAAATCCTGCTACCCTCAGCCATGAAAAGGTAATCACCAGCTTGTGGCCACACAGTCAGAAGATAACAATAAGATCTATAGAGCCCTCTATAGTCAGTAGTGACCTTGTTATAGTAGGGTTAATGCAAAATGCCCTGATCAGATATAGGATTACCTCTCTAGTAGGCACCAGCACTATCAGCATTGCTGTCATACTACATATGACTTTGAGGATAGTAGCAAACTCCTCATACATCAAAAAAAGCTATCCAAATTGGAAGATATAGGCTACTGGATCCCAAAATTACATGGAAATGTGTAGAAAAGTAGTGTTAATATAGACCTATTGAAACATCTTGAGGTACTAGAGTCCAAACTTACTCAGTAGATTCCACTCTATGTCACCCTACTGGAGGGAAAGAGTACAAAAAGCAAATAGTGATTGCTGAGTCATCATTTATCTAGTTTCTGCATAGAAGAATAAACAGGTTATATTTTGGTAGAGAAGCATAAAGCATGATATTTTTGTAGAAGAATAATGGTAGCAAGCAAATTTGGGTTTTCACTATTAAAATCTAGAATATACAGAGTTTAAGATGTTAACTATTTTTAGAGTTTGTACACCATAGCTTGAGTGTACTAAGCCTTCATGCTATGCTACACCACTCTATCCTATGCTTTAATATAGATGCCTTAGAGTTTTGACACCATGCATATAGAATTTGATATTATATTTGCTTTAGGCATCATCATCTCCTGACTACTCCTTATCCTGACTAGGACTATTGGGGAGCTCAATGTTATACTGCTCTAGGCATGTCATCAACCAGGAAATCTCTTTTCCCATCTGCTTAATCATCTGAGCATAGCTATCTTTCTCCTCTTGCTGCAAATGCTGACTCATCTCCATTGGCATAAACATATAAGCATAAAACTCATGCATCCATGCATAAATGTCATAAGCATAATCATAATAGGTGCTTACCTGAACGTCTTGCATCTTAAAGTTATGGTAGTAATGTAGTCCTATAAGCAATCTCATGGCATTAGCCATGACATTTTAAGAAACCTACATAGGTCATACATATGTCAAATCACTAAAATCAACAGCACATTGATGCACTTCATACACTCATATGAGTAGTGTTCAATGGCTCAAACTCAATCTCATCCCTTATTAACACTGGGAAGGATGTCTCATACGGGTGGTCAAACTCATCATAAGTGTAGATTAGTGGGTTCTAGGACTACATCAGCTAACCCTTAATGAAGCTCTATGAATGCTCATATTCAAGAGGTACATCTAGAGTGTTGGGCTCTAGTCTCAATGGTGTCTCTTCAGATGTAGTACTATTCAAGGTACTACCATCTCAAGAACTACCAACAACTGGTGAACCACGACGTCCATCCCTACCACCAAAAGTGTCGAGTCTACCGCCATATCCACTTGCTCTATCATATTGGCCTCTACATGTAGATAGCTCGATAGGCCCTAGAAGCCATATTTAGAGGAAGGTTTGATAGTCCATTAGTGGCTCTGATAGGCACTCTCACCTGAGAATGCCAGTCAGCATAACAACTATCTCTAGGTCTATATCAGTATAAGATGCCCAGAACATAGCTCATAATGGTGCAGCAGGCTCCACACTCTCCTTTAGCTCTAGCTGCTAGTCAACTACATGCTAGTCCTTGCATATGATGCTCATCCTTGTAAGACAAGTTGGCCAAGTACTCCAGTCATGGAAACATGTTGTCCCAAGGATACGAACGGACCTACAACAATGATAAATAGTCAGATGCCTACTTAGGTATTTTCTAAACTAGTTCAATTCAATTTTTACTAACAAAATTATTTTCTTCTCACCTGATCCTAGATCAAATCATTTAGATGCTCTCTCAATCATCCATGGTATGGTCTGATCTCTGACAAGATATGCACCATGCCTACATCCATGGAAAGCTAAGCTGTAGTCCATTTGAAATCTTGAGCTCTAGCAGCAACCCAAACTCATAAGCCATAATCTACAAGAATAATGTACATAGTTAATAACAGACTTAATAGAAGGCATATCAATTTCAAAATTAATAAAATTTTGCTCACCTCAATGATTTGCCAATAACTAATGAAATAGTCTTTACACTACCTACTATAGATGTCCAACTTCTATATCAGATAGGCCAGACCAACACTGCCCCAGTCTAATTTGCTAATGGTGTCTAGATCTTGTAAGTCCTATAACACAAACATATGGACATTATTCCTAATGTCATTGAATAGAGTACACCTCAACACATATAGTAGAAAGTTGCAGGTATACTACTCTATGGAGATCGCCTTGCCGAGCATCTTTGCTAAAACTGCCTCCCTGAGATAATCATAGGATATGCTATATCCTCCTCTCACATTATACAATACACTTAATAGACTGAAGATCGTGTCATATGACCAATGTGGTGATATCAGCCTGGCATTGAACTGGATAGGCAATCCAGTACACTCCAGCCTTGTGATCTTAATGAAGATCCCCGAGTAATAGAAATCTCCCCTACCAATAGATGAAAAGTGTGGGTATAATCCATCCATTGCTCAATCATAGCAATGATGTACTAACCAAAGCAGCTCTAGTTAACTTTGACGCGAATCTCTCATGGCAACTATGAGTACCACTCGTAGACTCGTCGGATGCTCCTAGCTCCAATGATAATCCTCTCCCTCTATAAATTCAAAAATTTAGGTCAACTTTCAGACTAAATTTACAAACTATAAACTGTATTTTAGAGGTCTAGAGTTCTTCCTTTAACCCTAAAAGTCACCTATTCATGCTTATAAAAGACTAAAACACTCAATCCTTAGTGGAAAAGTCAAAAAATGCCTGTTTTAGCCTATATTCCTCTACTATATGTATAACACATAGCCCTATGTGTACCACACATAAACTATGTATGGTGCACATAGTACTATATACATAGCACATATCAAAAACTTGTTCAAAACAGCTATATTTTCTTGAAAATTCTCAAAAAACATATGTAAAACCAAGTTTAGCACAGGCCTAGCACCTAATTCAAGCCAAATACTTGCCTAAATGCATAAAAAATGAGCCTAAACTCAACTTTTAGAAAACAAAAAAACCAAATCAAAACACGATAAACTCACCTTTTTGAGAGGAGCTCAGGACTTATGAGAGTATATGGTAAATGTTTCCATGATTAGCTCACCATATGAAGCTCTGTAGTATGAATTTTGGATGGTATGCTTAGTTAGAGTGTAGCCCAAGATCAGTTTTAGGTCCCGAGGTGTCAATTGCATCTTAATTTCGGCCATTTTTCAGAAAAGTGATGGATTTTTGGGGTGGAAGTTGAGACAATATTGGTTTTGAGAGGAGAAACCAAATGATTTTCAAATGGGAGGCTTGGGATTTTAATATTTCTATGTGATATGTGTGGCATGTAGTGCTTTGTGCTTTACACATAGCAATTTTTGCTAACGTGTGCTAGCCTCAAGAATACTCTACTAATATGCACCAAGTATCCATGAAGATGCACTCATAGAATTAGGCTTCTCAAAAAAATTTCAAAATTTTTGAAGATCATTTTCCCTAGTGAGCCCAATTTTCAAGATTCGTAGCGTCTGAAAAATCTAAAAAATTAGTTAGAATGTAGTAGACTAATACTAAAAAATTTAGGTATCTTTACTAGATCAGTTCAATTCCAATTTCACTGATAAATTGCTTTTCTATATCTAATATAGACAAGAAATTGATCTAGCAGATGATCAGTTTCAATCAAACTGTTGACTACTTGTCCAGTTGTTTACCAGACAGTGTCACATTCTAGTAGTAGGTCATAAATATAGTCTTTGGGGATATTAGATGCTTACTTAATAGTGCGAGCATAAATCCGATAGTTGATTATAAAACCAGCAGTTATTCACCTTGATCCAGTAGATGATCACCCAAGTTCCATAGTTGACCATCTGATCCAACAGTGATCATGAGATTAAGAATTTGACTCTTAAACCCTAGCAACATGCATATGTACTCAGATTTCATATAATTTTGAGCCTCATAATAAAGCCATTAGTTTAACAGTGACCTGATCAGCATTGATCATCTAGCCCGAGCACCAAGCTCCCAGTGATAGAATTAGGTTACAAGTCTCAACATGAGCACTCTGGTCATCATTAATCATCTCATTTGAGCACCAGGCTCTCAGTGGCAGTATTGGGTATTTCTCTCTTTAATGGAGTTGCAAGCCTCAGTATGAGCATTACTCAATTAACATGGATCGCTTTACCCAAGTACCAGGCTCCTAGTGGGTTATGTTTATTCCCCAGTTGGGTCACAAGCCTTAGCATGAGTATTATTTGATCAAGTATCGATCATTTCACCCAAGCATCAAGCTCCTAGCAAATTTTCCTCAAAGGAGTCATATTTCTAGCCTGAGCACTAGGCTCCCAATATCAAAGTTAGGTCATCAGCTTTGATATTCCCAATGGATCATATTCTCTTTCCTAGTGAAGTTGCAAGCCTTGGCATGAGCACCTTGATGGAATTTTTCCCCAAGTGGAGCATTTTCATATCCCTAGCAAAATCTAATTTCCTTATGGAGTTGCAAGCCTCAGTACGAGCACCCTGCAAGCCTCAGCATAAGCATTAGACCTTGACACAACCATTAATCAGGTATTTTCCTTTCCTTGGGTGAAAATCATATGGTGATTAGGTCTCATTTTGATGACTTTTGTTTATGTCACCTCAAAATGGTCCTAATAGGGGGTAAACTGTTGACCTTGACTTTTCGTTTGAGTGCTGTAATTTTAGGTTTTCATTGATTTGGCTAGGTATAGGTCCCCGATGTCAATCCTAATTTGCACACATGCCTTTGGGCTTCCTCTAAGTGTTTTGGACATGCAAAGTATGCTACATTTTACTTATGAAAGGTGAAACATATGCCATACATTTTTTGATGTGTGGAGCACATAGTCCTACATGCTATGTATGTCATAAAAATATATGTTTGGTAGGCAGCCTTTTCTTGAGCAAATCTAATATGCTTTATATGGCACCATGCCTTAGGGTCCCAAATGATGCTTCTTTGACTTATAGTGCACATCCCAATGTGCCTACATTGGGTGGTGTACATAGGTTAAATTTGCTACATGCATGGCATCTACTGTTATATGCTATGGATAAAGCCTTTTTTGGGCTATATACTGTGCATATAGCACTTTATGCTGTGCACATAACATGTAATTTTTGAAACTCCTACATTGCTAATGTGATTTTCTCATTTCCCTCACCCACACCTATAAATATAAGCCTTATATTTATGGAAAAGGGTATGAAAATTCATTAATTACACCTAAACTTTGCCAAAATCTAATCTCACTTAATTAAACTCTTAATAAGTAATTAACTTAGGATTAATGACTATATATGGCGCATATCATGTGATGTGTTATCATATCACATCCAGATTTGCTAGAAATTCAAATTTTATGCTTGATTTTGCTTGTTTCCTGCCAAGTATTGAAGTTCTCAGTAGCATTAGAGGCTTCATAGTAGCTATAATGATATGAGTTCATCATATATTGATCATACATCTTTAATTTTGGTTTCAAAATTATTATTTCTTAAGTTAAATGCTCATTTAATTTGCTAATTTATGATGTTAATAATGTGATTAGCTTTGGTTGGTTGAGTTTACTATCTCCTATGGATATTTAATGATGTTAGTAACTCCCATTCATCATGCCATGATCGTTTCCTTATGGTTTTACTATTAAATCATCTTATTTCATTTAATACTTAAGTAATGCCATTTTAATTATGTTTAATAATGTCTTTTGACATTTTTAGCTTGATTGAACATTAATTTGTTTCTAAGTGATGTTTCATATGATCTTAGAAAGTTTAATTTTTCTATTGATTGATTTTTCCTAAAATTGATTATTTTTGTTTGATTTTTCATGATCTGGCTCATGTTAATTTACTTTTCATGATTGTTGCCATTACATTCATCAGAGTTTGGCTCTTGATTTATGCTTTCATGTGGCATTGGATTAGTCAATCAAGTCTTAGATTTCATTTGTTACTAATAATTTTACTTGTATTTTTTTCATTTTCACCAGTGCATTTTGGCTTATGCTACCCAAGGTCAACTCTTTCCTAAGTGGAGGAGACATTGCTTAATGTCTAGGATTTATGTATCAATGAAGATTCTTTTTAATAGAATAACTTTATTCTCCCATTTTTGTATGATTTAGCCTTAAATCCCTCATGTATCCCATATCTTCTTCAATCCCTTTCACCAGCCACTATTATTTTCATTCATGCTGCTATGTTCATTTTATCATTGTTATATAATGTATGCTATACCATGTCATGCTTATGCCATGTCATCTCACATGTTATGCCTATGCCATGTCATCTCACATGTCGTACCTATGCTATGTCATCTCCCATGTCATGCTTATGCCATATCATTTCATATGTCATGCTTATGACATGTCATACATGTAATCTTATATGTCATGCTTATGTCATGGCATCTCACATGTCATGCATATACTATGTTTCATGCCATGATTGCCATATCATGATGCCATGTTATATCTACCATGATTGCTACTATGCTATAACCCATTGTGTGCTTATTTCATGCTTATGAATACTCGCCTGCCTAGGGTAATTAACTCAACTAAAATGGTAAAAGAAAACTTGAAACTCTGAGTGAATAGATCTTCACCACCCAAACCTATCTCTAAAGGGTTTGACTTAGCACTCACGCTAATGGGTCGATTGAACAAAATTCTAAAACCATCTTGTGATGACTCTATCTTATGACTCTTTTGAGTCTATCTCATTCCTCCAGGTATCCCCTCTAGAAGACTGTGTTTTTAATCCAAGCGGGCTCCAAGTCCGTGTGTCGTAAGCCTCACTCTGGGTTGTGGTGAAAGCCCTAAACATAATGGTATAAATTATGTTATAAGTTCATCTCCTAAGTTAATTGTTTGGTTCAACTACAAGCATGTTCTTAAATGATCAAAAAATTTGACCAATAATGTTTTATCAATAGTTATACATATAATCTAATATGGTACCAATTCACACACATCATAATTAAATTAAAGCTAAGCATATAACACTAAGTATACATACATAAATTAACTCCTCATACAGCCACACACATACACTTGCACATAACCTTATTAGCTCACCTTAGTATAATAGAGATTCAGGGGATTGTTTGAACTCAACAACAGTGGAACCATGCCTGGTAGCCAAATTATTTTTAATAAGGAAAAATAAATCTTCCTCAACTAATGGTTAATTCTTGTATCTTCTAGAGTTCATTGAATAAGATATACTTGGGGTGTTTTTAGTTATAATTCTTTCAGTTTTCCATTAACTATTTATTTAAACTACTTTCTTTACCATCTAAGTATTCCACTCTATGGGTTAAGCAATATGTTTTATCTTCTAGCCCTCCTCCTATCACAATGCCATATGAATCATTAGTACTAAACTTGAGAGAAAATATCAACCTTCTTATGTTGACCAATTCCAATAGTTCACTTGGCACGTAAGTAATCAATTCAAATTATTAATACTACAACTTTAACATTAAATACATATATATCCCTGGCTTCTCTTTATTTATATTCAATAATAATATTCATATAAAAATTTATTTTTTCTTAAGTATACTTATTTCATTTTTTTCATTAGGTTTTGCTTCTTCTTTGCTAAGGTAATTAAGCTCAAATCTTTAAATAATTAGCTAAATATCATCTAATCAATATTCTAAGTTCACTCATATTATAATATTGATAATTATTTCATTAACTTGCAAAACTATCATGCACATCAACTTCACTATCCTAAATCCTTATATCATGTTCATACCTAAAATGTAATCAATTAAATCATACATAATCTAATATGATTATAACAAACCATTTAACTATTACCTTAATTAAATATGTAAAAATAATGGATATGACAAGTTTATTGGAATCCTTACCAATGAGATTTCATATGGATAATTGATCTATATCTGTGAAATCATAACTCATTCATAGTAGTAGTGCAAGTATCCTTAAACTTGAGATATCAAGATTATGTTAATTATGGATTGCTATGTTTTGACTCCTATCCTTTATTTCTTCATAGGAGGCATTTATAACTTAGACATTTTATATAGAATGAAGTAGTTAAATATATTTGTATATCAACAGAAGACTCACCACCTTGGATTAATTATAAGGGATTATCTCATTATTCATGTAATAATATGTATTCAAGAATCTCTGACAAGAGTATAATGCCTGAGGGTTAATGAGATTCAGAGGGACATTTTGGAAATAAAGATTATAACACATGAATTATCAGGTTTAGGATATGATTTGATATTATATGACCATGCAATGAGTTGATATTAATCCATGTTCAAACCTAATGAGATAAAGAATGGAGAAAGGAGTTTATTGCAACAGTGTTTGATATGGAAGGGTTGTAGTTTGACAATTGACCTTTTAATATTTGGATAGTCATGATGTATGACTAGATAACACTTTTGACTTACATATAAATATATTATTAAATGAGATTTAATTAAATTTTTGGTATGTTACAAACATGTTAAAAACTCAAAAAGTGACACTTACAAATAAGGAAATATATTAGAAATTACATTTTAAATAATATGAGATATTATTCTAGGTTTATATGATAAGTCATGAAGAATTTTTTCATTAAATGCCTAATGTATATGAATTGGGCTTGAGAAGCTAAGGAGTCTACATGCATGACCCAAGTCATAAGGCTTTTGTGAATCCTAATTAATTGATTATAAATACACCATTATAATCAATTAGGGTAATACATATTATTCTTTCTTACTTGGCTGTATTATTTCATAATCCTGGGTAAAAAGAATTTGACAAATCAAAGGACAAAGAACAAGGAAAAAATAAAACACTTCAATCTCTTAGTCTATAATACTAGTACATTAACTAGGTGATCTAGCAAAGTAAAAAGGGTTTGCAAAAAGGGTTTGTATCTTGGATTCTTTATTTAGTATGGATTGATTGGATGTCTTCTATACTTTGAGGCTTTTTGGTTTGTTAGAACCATTAAGGAAGTGTTATATATAAACTTTATGCCATGTCTTCTTCTAAATTGGTTTTCATGAGTAGTTTAATGCAAGATTCTCTTTTGGTTTTGCATTCTAATGAAAAAATTTTAAATTATTCCATTACTGTGAGCTTTGATCCGTTTTCCCGCCGGCTTGTTAACAGGTTTTAACTTTTGAGAAAAGCAAGCGTGGATTGTGGAGTCGCCACCTAGTTTGTTTCTATTAATCCATTTGAATTAACTTTGAAAACTAGGAAATAAAACTTAGGTTTTTCAGA
>CANYBF013279071.1:0-24827 GCA_948192965.1 Dalechampia spathulata | reverse complement strand
TAAAAAATAATATTTATCTTTCAATTAAAATTAAAAAAGTAATACTTATCTTCATGTAAATTTTAAAAAATAATATTTATCTTTGAATTATTAAAATTAAAAGGGAGAGGGGTAGACTTGTATTTTCACTTCCTCCCCCCTCTTCCCACTTTTAATATGTATATGATATTCATATTATAACTTTTTTTTAAAATGATTCAGACCCGATATTATATCGAAATGAATATATTTATGAAAATTCATATTTAGTTATATGTATTTTAAATTAATAGCAATCCAAACTATTTGAATGATCGTTTATCATAATTTATATTTATGTGAAATGACGGATGCTTATATTTCTTTTCGATGAGTAATTCAATTGACACTATATAAGTTCTCACAATCGAGTTAAATAAATATTATATATTAATTATATTAAATTGTAATTAGAATCATCATTTCAAATTACTAATAAATAAAAAATAAATGTAAACAGCTTTAGAATGAGAAAAATGTTGGAGTTGAATAGTATTTGTTTTTAATTTAATGCCAATGACTATATATGGATTCATTCATGTTATAATCTCCTAATACATTCTTTGTGCACCAAATTTAGGAACATGTTTCGACAGTAAAACTTGTGGAATTGACTCATAATTTGTCCTTTTTTCTTTACTATTTTTTTTATAAATCAAAAAAGAAAAAATATTTTTATTAAATCCACTAATCATTTATTTAACAAATAAACAATTTTTTAATAATTTATATTGAGTAATCAAGTTAAATTAAATCAAAATATTTTTATTAATTCAATTAACACATCATTTAACCAAAATTTAAAATAATTTTATAAATATTTATTTCTTATTGTATATATATATATATTATTTTTTAAGATACTAATTATTTTGTAAATAAATTATTGAATTTAAATTATATAAAATTTATAAAATTTTTTAAAAATTAATTTTTTATGATTTTTAAAATTCATAGAACTTTAAATTATATTTTTTGATTTAGAAAATAAAATCTATAAATTTAAATGATAATCTCAAAATAAAATGAAAAATAATATTACATCATAAATAAATAGATGAAATTTGAGCATATAAAGGAATTCTTCAAAGTCAAGGATTTGTTGGTAAAAACAAAAACATACATTTAAGCAACCAACAATTTGGTTTTTATATAAATATCTTATTCTGAAATTTTTTAAATTATATCAAAACTATAATGCTAAAATTATTTAATTCTGTATTTAGTCAAAAATTAGACAGCGTGACTATATTGTGTACGGGTAAGAGGTAAGGTTTGATTTTGTAAAAGATTTGAATTGAATTGAATAAACAAAAAATCAAAGTTATAAAATCAAACCGAATATGTAATAACCGAACCAAATCAAATAAAGTAATAACCAAACTCATAAACTGTATAATTGATATAAAACGACGTCGTTTTGAATATTAATGTAAAACGATATCGTTTTATGGTCAATTATTTGATTTATTTGATTATTCAATATTTAAATCGAACCAAAAACCAAAAATCAAAAATTAAAATTTTTTGAAAAAATAACCAAACCGAAACCGAAAAATAAAAAACTAAACCAAAATTACCAAAAATTTTACCAAACAAAATTTTTAGATATTTTTACTCATCACTAATATTGTGTATTAGGCTGTTTTATTTATTTATTTTCCAAATCATACACAAAGATATAAAGACAAAATTAGATATTTAAAATAAAAAAGGTGGGGATAAGTTGTATGGAGAGGTTAGTATATAAAATAGGATTAAAAGTAATTGGAAGAGGAGAGATTATATACATATAGTTACTATCCATCCTTTCATAACTTAGATTCAACCTATCTTAACACTGGAATCCCTTATCATTATATAAATAAAATTGATCAAACTTTTACAATTTTATTAAATTAAATCACAATTGCATATTAATTTAATTTTCCTATAAAATGTTGACTATAGTAGTTGCACCTAATTTAACAAACTTGAAATTTAAAAAAAATAATAATAATTTCCAAAGTTTGACCACAAATATTAAATTACATCATAGTTCCTTTTATTCTCTTGCTTTATTGCATTATACATAATCAAGGAATAAATCAACAAACAAATAAAATTAAAAATAATCAATTTTAAATGTTTAAATTCAATGTTAATATAAATGCTGAAATTTTTATATATTTATGTATACTTTTTTTTAATAATTTTAATTGCTTAGAATATAAATAATGTAGTATGTTGGATAAAAATTCCAAATTTTTATGTTATTTATTTAAGCAAATAAATTAAATTAGTCTAAAATGTAACTTAAATTTAATAAACGCTGAAAATTAAATTAAAAAATAGATTAATTCGTCTAACACCTGTTTATTTGAATTAGAAATAGAGAGGAAATATATTGTGAGAGAAAGAACTAATTAATGGTAATTAAAAAGACAATGATTGAGAAGTGAGATGATGAAGAAGTTGAATGTACAAATGGCAGTAATGCAATCCATTACACCATTATCAATTATTTGGTTGACTTTCTGAAATTAAATGATAAATAGGGTCAACTCGCCACACCCTTAATCAGTAGGTTATTATTATTCTTGAAATGTACTATTATCAGGTTGGTCTGGTGATAATTTAATTCTTTATAAACCATTAATGTGTTCAATATAAAGAAATTAATATTAATATTAAAATAACAAATCTCAATTATTTATATATTTTTTTATTTAATTGGTACAGCCAGGAAAGCATGCAGATTTCTCTTTTAAGTTTGGCACAGCTCCATCTCACCAAGGCCACACCCATCCCTTCATTTTCAAAAATGATTTTTTTTCCATTTTTAAAAAAATTGATGAAGTTTTTTTTTAAAAATATTTATAAAAATAAAAAAATTTATTTTAATTTTATATCTGTTATTTTGAAAATATTTAAAAAATATTATTTTTGTAAAGCTTTTAAAAAATATGATATCATTATAAAATGTAAAATAAATTCTGTTATTTTGATAATTATTTTTTAAAAAATAGATATGTATTTTAAAATAAAAATATGTTTAAATTTGAAGAATTTTATTATTTGAAATGGATGTTCAACAAAAAAAAAAAACTAACAACTGGTCACCGTATATAAAGATTTTGTTCCACAATAATTTTTAAAAGTAATATTTAATATTTTAATTAAATAAAAATACTATTTTTTTTTGAAATTTCATATTATTTGGAAACATCATTTTGGATGAAATTATAATAAATGGATTAAAATATTCATCATTATAAAAGATTTTTTTAAGACATTTTTATCACCTTTTTTATTTTCTATTTGTTTTACTTGAAAATCATAATATATAACATATAAAATAATCTATTTTATTATTTTAAATTTATATTTTTCCATTTTCCTGCAAACATAAAATAATAATATCAAAAAATTAAAAAATAATAAGCTAGTCATTTTAAGATGAATTTTATGTAAAATCAAACTAATAATTACCTTTCTAGAATAATTTAATTTATGAAAAATCATGAAATTTAATATACAATTAAAAATATAAAAATATGTTTTATCAGATAAAAATATTTAACCTATTACATTAAAATCAATTTACTCTCATTCAATTTATTAAAAATGTAATTACTCATTACACTCACTAAAAATTTCATAATAAATTTTCTCTCAAGTTAAATATTTTATTAAATATTAAAAATGAAAATCATACAATTAATTATATTTTTATATCTGATCATAAAAATTTAAAAATTATTTCAAAAAAATAAAATTAAAACTAAAATTTATAAATATAAAGTTAAAAGTATGATTAATCCAAAAAAATTAGAATCTAATATTAAATTGATTTAATGGTTGTTGACAGCAATGAAAATTTTACAAAAATAGTGAAAATATTATCAATAGATAAATAAAAATAAATAAAAATATTGAGTATTTTAATCCATTTATTATAATTTGATTTAACCTTTAACAATTTTTTATTTGATCATAACGTCATCCCATAATTTTAATATTAAATTTTAGAGAGTTAATTAGCATTTATTGAAAGTCTACTTTAACTAATTTTAGAGTTTAAATTAATATTCATTTATTTTCTTATTATTTAAAATTAAATAACTAATTAAAATATTAATTTTATAAATTATTTTAAGTTTAAAATATTATATAAATATTCAATAATTAATAATGAATATAAAACAATTAATATATATGAAAATAACAATCATGAATTTATTGAATAGGATTTAAACATGACTCCATTGATTAATGCAGATTTATAAAATTAACAATCTAAGAGTCACCATTTTCTTATTTTTTTTATCATGAATAATATAAAATATTTGTGAAGTTGATGATGATTAAAATATATGAAAAGTATATTTTAAAATAATTTTAGAAAAATTCAGACTTGATTTCAAATATTTATTATATACCCATTTTTGGTGAATTTTTGAAAAGTCAATAAATCATGGGTATCAATATTACTTAATATGTTTTGTGGGGATTTCAAATGAAAATAATAAATAAATAATTATGGATGTTACTCTTTGATAATATTAAATAAATTTAAATAATTTATAAAAGTAATAATTTTCTTTGATTATGATTTTTACAATAAATTTATATCAAAATTCTCTAGTAATGAATTTGGTACATGTGGAATTAAGTGCTTGTTTTTATGGGCTTTGTCCAAACAAGACAAATCCTTAATTTAGGGACGAAAGAGGGCCCATAAGAAAACTTTTCAAACATGTCATACAATGAAAAAAAACTCCGAAATATAGATTTTTAAAAATATTATAAAAACTATATTTCTTTTAAGATTTAATGTAGATGTAATATGAATTTCAAGAAGATTTGGGAATATTTGTCTTAAGTTTCTATTGAAATGACTTATACTCTATTATATAATAAATTACATTCATTTATTTTTTTAATTATGATTATGTTAAAATTTATTCAAAATTAAATAGAAAATAATTTAATTTCATATTTAAATATATAAATAGTTAATATAAACAAGGTTTTATTAAATTTATGAAAATAATTGGTGAAAGTATATTTGAAACAATATCATATTTAAAATAACAACAAATCTTAATTTTATAATCTATAAAATATTTTAAAACTCTAAAAATAAGTTAATAAATTTATATATTTAAATAAGATCTTAAAATAAAAAATAAATGTTTAAAGTAAGGATAATACAGTAAAATTTTTAATTAAATCATCAACTTATGAAGATGGTGCTTATAAGCTCTGAAATGAAAAGCTAGATTACCTAACTTATTTTTTTTCAAAATTATAAGTATTTCATTAACTATAAAATATTAAACAGAAATTCAAGTAAGGGGCATTGAAATTAAAGTCTATAGTTCTTAACTATAAAATATTGGTAATAATTATTAGTTTTAATATAAAAATTATATAAATAATACATAATAAAAGAATATATAAAATTTTATAAATAAGAAAATTAAGTCAATCAAAAATAGATATTATTTATTATTTATTTTATAATTATTAAAAATTATACGTATAATTTTTAAATTTTTTTGACGAAGCTGGGGCTGGAGCTCATCTAGCCTCCAACTCCATCATTGTACCTAACCAACTTATGGGGCTGGAGCTCATCTAGCCCCCAACTCCATCATTGTACTTAAACAACTTATTTTAATTTGTAGGAGATGAAATTTTATAACTTAAAAGCAAGTATTAATCAACATTACTATTCTTATTAGTAGTGGCAAGAGATGGAATTTTGGTATGCTTTTGGAGTTATTTTCTATAGAATATTAGCAATTAGTTATATTCTTTTGCCTCATTTTTTCATCATGATGATAAATTGACATGTTTATTTGATAATTGAGGAGTTTTATTGTTTGTTTATGTTACCATGCAATAATGCATGTAGTATGTCATGATGAATTGAATGACTTAAATGTTAATTAGGGTTGGGTATTGGAACTTAGCTATTGTGTTTAAAGTTTGTAATTTCATATGGTGAGTATTGCATGATGTTCTCCCTTGTTGCTATAATTTGCATGTTTATGGTATTGACATATAACATATTTGTTCTTATAATTTGCATGTTTTGGCACTATCATTATTGATTGTTTACATTATTTGTATCTTTACTCTTTTTAGATTATTAAGTGGAATAAGAGGAATGATAATGGATAAGCTCATATTTTGGACCGTAAATGCATTACTTTGACATAAGGCAATGTAAGGATGCAATTCCTACAAATATTTCTCATCTTTAATGTGTTTATGGTTTTCCTTTCAAAAAAACCTCCAAGAGAAAAATTATATAACTATCATTTTGTAAAAGTAATTTTAAAATACTAATAAAATGTAATGGAGTAATGCATTATAAAACACCTTAAAGAAAGGGAAAAATTATAGTTATATATCTTTAATCTGTTTTCTAAAAAAGTTGTATAATGATGTAATTTTCTCTAAAAATATAAAAAATGTAATATATCATATTAAGAAGAAAGAATATAGATAAATATTTGGAAAATTGAATGTAATTACAATTTGTGAGCTTCATATGGTTTAAGAAACAAACAATTGTAACTAAAAGGTCTTTAAAAAAAGACTAATTTAAGTTTTACCAAATAATTTTTACAATGGTGAAAGTTTTGAAGAATATATTTAACCTATTTATTAAGTAAATAACATATTTAAGGGTATCTTATTAGAAGTTTAGATGCATCTTTTTTAGCTAAAAAAGTCAAATGCATTTTGATGATATGCTTATTCTTATTTTATTATTTTATTATTTTGAATAGATATGTATCGGCAGATGTGTTTAAAAATGATCCCACATTATTGAACTAGTTATGAACATGATCAATATTTTATTCCATAATCGTAATCTAACTTCTTGATTTTAGTTCCAAATTACTTTTCAACAAGTTTTTTGAAATGAATAAAGGTTTGAAGAACATCATTTTTAAGTTCAAGAGGGTAAATCCAAGTGAAATGATTCAAGACATTAATTAAATAAAAGTAAAAATGATGCCTAAATGATGAGAGTAAAGGTACATGACCTTAAAAATATGCATGAATTAAATCTAAAATAATTTTTGAATGTAACTAAGAGGTTTTAAAGGGTAAATAATATGATCTTCCAAACCAACAAGCATCATAAAATTTGTTTTAGAACTTTTGGGATTAACATTATATTATTTTAGAACTTGGTATAAGATTCTTTTAAATGGGTAACCTAATTTCTTATGTCATTTATCCTCTTATGAGAAACTTAAAGAACTTACACATGGCTTTGAATTAGATAAATTTACTAAAAAGGAAGTAACTCTATTTTTTGATTTTATGATGTTAGGTTTAATCAATGTATAACTAATTTCTAGTTTATGCAAACCATCATTTAAGATTCCTTTGTAACATTACTGATCCTGTTTACTTGTCCTTCATAAAATAACTAAGATAATTAAACTTAACATTTACCTTATTCTTAGCCATAAATTTTGATATGCTTAACAAATTATTTATAATATCATTGCACATAACACATTAGTTAGTAATAAATTTCTTGTTGTATAGTTAGGTTGTGTTACCTATATGGTTGAAACAAAGCTTGCTTTCATTGTCTACCATAAGAAAATTCTTGCCATTGTAATCTTGCTTTTAATGTATATATTATAAATCATTTATGACTTAATGGCTAGCTCATATGTTTGTGTACTAAGAAAGATCTTAAATTGTTTTAAGTGAGGCTACAAATCCATTAGATGACCAATTTTGATAAAATCTATTTTAATAGATGGATGTAGTATGACCTACTTTATCATAAACTTGGTGTGTTAATTTATTGCCAATAAAACTACCATTTCTTCCTCTAATCTACCTTTGATGTCATTATTATAATAGTTTATAGATCAATTTTAACATTTACAGTAAAACTTGGAGGATTTGGTCTTAACTTTATTGTAATATTGTATTATACATCAAGAAGACTTAAAATTTAGGTGATTAGATCATACAAGCTCATTAAGCTACTTGTTAGAGCAAGATTCTTTATAAAAGTCTTCATTATATTCAAATGTTCCTCTATATTCTCTCCTCGCTTCCTAATTTTTGCAATTCATAATAAT
Organism: Dalechampia spathulata; assembly: GCA_948192965.1. Taxonomy (NCBI): domain Eukaryota; kingdom Viridiplantae; phylum Streptophyta; class Magnoliopsida; order Malpighiales; family Euphorbiaceae; genus Dalechampia; species Dalechampia spathulata. Next base: position 16,698 of record CANYBF013279071.1, on the reverse strand, counting down.
AGTAAATGAGCCTTAATTTTATATTTGCATTAGAGAATTTCATTTAAAATTCCTTGCGGAAATGGTAACACATGTCGGTTTATAGTGGTTTGGCACTAACTCTTGCCTACATCCACTTCTCCTAAGTCTCGACTTAGGGTTTCACTAAATCTTAATTAAATACAATTGGGATTCCACAAATGAATCCAAAAACCCCAGTGTTTTCCAGGCTTACACTCAAACCTTTACAAAATCAATCTCACAAACTCTCAATTATAATTTAATGCCTAAGCATTAATCACACATCAACCCACTAAAGCAAACCCTAGCTTTCACAAGTGAGAATACAATAAATGAGAGTTTACAAATGATAGAAACACAAAATACAAGTAAACTTACTTGCTCTTGATAATCAATGCTCAATGGAATAATTGCTCTGTAAAACTAATCGTTAGGGATAAAGATATGAAAGTTCTGTATAAAAAATAGCCGTTAGAAAGGGTTTAAAACCTTTCTTTAAAGTTGCATACGACTGTACCTGTTTTTGTATGCTCGTACTGATTTAAATATCCCTTTGGAAAAGTGCGAGGGAAATGTGGTATGCCCGTACTGTCACATCCACATTAGAGACCCTATGAGTCTTGCATTTATGCTTGTGAATGTGTTAGATGAATGGTAGAATTGAGATATATGATGCTATGTGGATTCTTGTGTATTAAGACATATGTAATTATGTTTTTTGTGTATTGCGATGTGTGTATGTTTATTTTATTGGTGTTGCTGTCACCTTATTGAGAAGCGTGTCTTCTTGGTTGGATGAGGGACAATCATTATGTTTGTTTAGGGGTGCCTTGGAAGTGTTGTTAGGTGTGGCATTAGTTTTTGGCACAAGTACTTTGAGGATAGGCTTTGATTTAGTCATAGCTTGGTTTTGAGTGACGGTGCGGGCGTACGGGATCACCGTATAGGTGTACCAAACAGGGAAAATGAAGGGTCTTAGGCTCCTGGAGGCCATACGGGTGTACCAAAGAGTGGTCCGGCCGTACGCGTACTAGCAGGAAATTGGGTTTGTCATGTGAGTTGTGGACGTACTGGTGTACCAAATGGGGTATGGGCATACCGTCCCTCGTAGGAATTGTGCTTGTCAGGAGTTTTAGTTCGGTACGGGCGTACCAAGATCCGTACGGCTGTACGCGACTTAAGTTTGACGAGTCAAATGATAAGTATTAAAAGTTTCCTTCTTTCTTCTCATTCCTAAACCTTCTTAAACCTTCTTAAACCCTTATTAGCAGCTGAGGAAGGAGGGCTTAGTGGCTTTTGATGTATGAGGACTAGGAATCTAGCTTGGTGATCGATAGAGGCGAGATTACAAGCCTACGTAAGAAGGAACTTGATTTCAGGTTTGTGCTAGTTTTGTGTGTATTAGCATACTTGGTTTATTTCCATGCCTTGAGACTTGAGTAAAGTCTGAGTATGACGTTTTGTGACTGGTATGGTATCGCTTCGATACGGTATGTTGATGTTTATGCTCGACTAGATGTCTCTCCTTGCTTTCTTATGGAATGAATGTATGTTCTTTTATGGTATGAGGTATAATGGCACGTGATGTATTTATGGCATGCATGGTGATGAAGGAAGAATGGACAAGAGAGAAAAGAAAGCGAGTAATGAGGGCAGAGCTCAGCTCTGGGCATACTGGGTCAAATAATGATTATAGGATTCCTTCTAGGAATCGTTTAGATGGATAACCTCCTAAAAGGGAGATGAGTCTCGAGACCTACCGTAGGGAAAAAGGTGCAGGGCACCGTATAGATATGTGACCTCCTTCGGGAGATGAGTACCGGTACTTATCGGGACCCAGTATGTACGAAAGGAATGTGCATAAATACAGGAAAACAAGAGTGAACGAAAAATGAGAATGAGGAAGAATACATGCATAGTGGCCTTCTTGTTGTTTGCGTGGGAAATGTATGCTCTGATATGGATGATGCTATGTGATTGATGAATCGGTTTACTGCATTATGTGTCTGTTCATATGTATTCTCTAGCACCACTGAGTTTATATCAGCGTTTGTTATTTGATGAATGTAGGTTCAGAACCTTCGGGTGCGAGCAGAGAAGGAATAGAGGTCGTCAGCAGAGATAGACGGATCTCGAAGTGGTACTGGACCTTGATGCATACTCCTACTTCTTTTGCTTTGTAGCTTTGTAGTCGTAAAGGCAGCAGTTGTCCCGTATTTTGGTGTTACTGATGTATAGACTGGGTTGTGATATATGCCATGTACAGTTCTTATTATATAATAACATACAGTTTTTAAACATTAATTCATATATACTCTATAATTAATTATATATATTTATCTTCTATGATAGTTAATTTGAATTCTTGAATTTTAATTTTTTAAATTGATTTAAATCTAGATTTCTCTATAATTGTATTTTTGAAACCATCCTTCCTTATGTTGGATTAAAATTGAAATGATTTCTATGATTTGTTAAGCTTTCAATTTTATATTTTTTTTGTTTGAAAAAATCCAAAACAAAAGTCACTTAATATTTACTTTCAATAATAAATAAGCAGTTAAGCTTTTCCCTTTTTTATTTTAAAATGTTTAACTTCAGACTTCTTATATCTTTTTAATTCACGTTATTTTAAAATAATATTAAAATTTCACTATTTTTTAAATATAATAAATTGAGTGTTAATATTACGATTAATAAATGTATTGATATTTCAAATACTTACTATTTTTAAAAGCGGTTGTGAAGTAAATAAAATGAAAAGATATTATTATATAAATAGTAATTATATCATAAAACTCTCATTATTTCAATGAGTTTAATAATTTAAAACCATTGTTTATAATTTTTTATTAAAATACAAAATATGGTAAAATATTAATAGATCTATAAATTATTTTTAAAAAAAATTAATCTAATCTGAAATAAAAATATCAATAGCTTATTTATGTTTCAGGATAAACATTAAAAAAATTTAATTATCTTTGAACAGAGTTATGTGAATAATTACAGATTTAACATTTAGGATATAATTAAACAAACAAAAAAAATCTGTAATTTAAAACAAACATCATAAAAGTAAAAGTCTTTTAATTTTTTTTAAAATAAAGGATTCGTATGCTTTTAATCAAAATTCAAAAACATTTTGACAATATTTTAATAAGAAAATATATAAATATGACATGAAAACAGATGATGGAAATTCAATCCATGCAACAGACACCTCAATTTTCAAGCAAACTCAAAGTCCTGATTGAATTGGTACTCACATCTAATGCTCTGAAATCACTAAAAAAAAAGAATCCATGGCCAGGCCAACAGATATCAAACTACATCTTCTTAACATGAATCAACAACAACAACAACAACAACAAATTAGTGTCAAATGCTTGATTTCTCTTTACAAGAACAAGAATTCATTCTAGTTTTCCCCTCCTTCATCTAAATCATGGTTAGAGCAAGAGTACATCTTACAAATTCTATTTGTTCCTGAAAATCAATCAATCCATGGCAGAGTAACTTTTTCCTAATTCTGGGTGGGTTGTTGGTTATTGCCGTGGTGGTAATGGGGCGTCGATATCAACTGATGCAACGTCTTCCAGGTCTTGTATTGCAGCAATTACATTGGCCGGCGTTTCATTGTTTAACTGAGGCTTTAGAACCCCAACAGCGTGCCTTACTCTGGCTTGCTGCAATTAACATTTTTCATGTTTCAATGGATCAATAATCATTCCAACAAGAAAAACAAAGTTACATAACAAGATGAGCTTAGAATTAGAATTGGAATAGGAATTTCAAGACCTTCTTCATCCCTCGTCTAAGGCCACGGTATTATTAAACATATTATATTTTCCATCATTTTTTTTAAAAAATTCTTGTGCAAAGACGACACAAGTATAACTTAAAAGTGGAACAAGGGGACTAATTTCATGTTATATTATATTATTTGACAAGACAAATTATTCCCTAAAGTTCAAACTTAATTATTTTTTACATCCTAATTAAAATATATTTATATCTTGAATAATTTATTATCAATCTTAATATAACTTTTTTTCATTATTATTTTACTAGATTTGAACATATTTTTTATCCTAAAATAATTTTTGGATCAAATATGCATTATTTTTGTAATTTAATTTCCCTAATTCTTGAATCAAAATTTTTTAATCACAGTCATCATCTTTCCCTAATTTTTTAATTTTGTATTATTGTTTAGTGGATAATCTTAACATTTTAAAATCATATATTTACTCTAAATTCTAACATAAAACTTAAAAATTAATATAAAGATGTTTGAATTAGAAAAAGAACCTTAAAAAAATTTGTAGTAATTAATCTTATTTGAGATGTTAAATTTAAATTCTAATTTTTACGTAATTGAAGCAATTTCAATTTACTTGTAATTATTTTAATATTAGTTGGAATTTTCTGAGAATTCCAATTCTAATCCAAACAAGCCCTTACTGAGTTATGAAGCAGAAAGAAATAGTTTGAACTTACGAAAAATTCGAATTTGGACTTGAGATCTCCATATGCTTCTTCTGCTCGCAGTTGAGATGACTCGGTTGCTGTCCGTGCCACATTTGCATTCTTCGTACCAATATGCCAAAGCAATGAATACAGAATATAATTAGTTCGTATTATGATATAAATGAAAAGTGACACTACGACCAACTCAAATCATGCCAACACAAAAATGAAAAACTTGATACCAATTCATCTGTTCATGAATTCCATTGTAAGCATCAATTTCAACATAATTTCTGATAAATGAATCTTATCAAGTTTGTGAAATTCATTGGAAGCAACTATTATACCTTAAAATACTGTTCAAATCCATGAATTTGTCTTCTAATCAAATTTCACTAAATCTCACATTCCATAGGAGGAAAAACCAATCTAAACACAAGGCCAAATGGACTATACATTCTATTAACCCAGAGGAAGTCATGTCTTTCCTCATAACCCGAATACAGCAAACAAAAAACAAACACAAAAATTCCGAATCTTTTTTATTCACAAACCTCCAAATTAATGACATAAAAAGCTATCGCTGAACAATCAATCACACGGTATCTTTTTCTCTATATATAGAAAAGAGACCAAATGGGAAACAGACATGAACTCCTTGTAAATGTTGTTTGAAGTACGTAGTGGAACAAAACTAGTATTAACTTAAATACGGATAAAAGGAAATGACAAATTTAACACAAACAATTCTAAACAATTCTTTAATGACCAAGAAAGAAGAGAAAAAAGAAGAAATCAAGCAAATTTGGATTAATATAAAACACTTGACAACATTTCCAAATCAAGGGGTTATGTTCGTTTATTTTTCCTTTTTAAAATTTTAAAAGCCTCTACTATAATAAGTATTAGATTAATATATATATATTGGGTATTATATTTAATACTAATACGAAAAGATACTATAGTAAATATTTATATAGAAAGTATTTTTCATTAAGTAAGAATATTTTCTCCACTACTAAAAACTCCTATAAATTCCTTTTCTTTTTCATCGTAAACATCAAATGAAGGAAATACAATTAAAATTCATTCCCTATTTTTCTTATAAATTATTGAAACTCAAAACATGAGAAATACTTTTGATGATCATCTATTAATTGAGCTGTTGTTTTTTTAGATCAGAAAAACAAAAACAAACGGAGGAAAAGGAAACATTCTCCCCCATTTGAGTGGAGTGGAGTTTCCTCGTATCAGACACCATAAATAGTAAAAAGACTGGGAAAAATGGCACACCCATTACACAAAAACGACAGAATTTTCATCCATGTCAATTAACAGAATGTCCATATAAGCTGACACTTACGAACATGCAATTATTCTTTTCAACACATAAAAATGCAACTTGTAGTGACTTACCTTCCTTGGCCTACCAGGCCGCTTCTTTGTATCAGTAACAGCACCGCTAACTGATGATCTTGGCGGCCTTCCTCGTCGCTTTCCTTCAACAACCGTCGGATCATCTGCAACGGCTGCCAGAGCAGTAGTAGTACCTTTCTTGGGACGGCCTCTAGGCCTAGGTGAAACGAAACCACCAACAGCTGAGAGACCAGTCGCATAAGGAACAACAACTGATTTAGGTAACCTTTTAGGAGTTCTGTTAACTGCATTTGACGCTCTCTTCGGTGGCCTACCTCTTCTCCTCACCGCCCCCGTATCAGCAGCAACATTGGGCTGAGAAGAACTAGGAAACCCAATCGGAACCGTAACAGGAACCGCCGCAGCAGTAGCAGCATCATCAGTGGACTGAGAAACGGGCTCAGTTACAGCAACTCCTTTGGGCTTAGGAGGCCTACCACGGCCTCTTTTCGGCCCAGCATTACCAGATTCAACGAAAGGATTATGAGGAGAAAGAGAAGCATTAGCGACAGAATCGCCGCTGCCGTCGTCGTCGACAGAATGACTATCAGATCTAGGAAGCTTGTAAGATTTTTTCGTCATAACGAGAAGACCGCTGTTCTTCATACGATTCAGGTGCTCAGTCAACAAGGACGAATGAGACTCCGGCAGTCCAGTATACTCTCTCTCTATATACTTCGCTATCGCTCTTTTGCTTGAGCCGTCTTTTTCTCTTAGCGCCGTTATCGCAGCATAGATCATCTGCAACAAACAATAACACACAAAAATTCAAGATTCTAGGGTTTCCGAATCAATAAAGTCCATTTCTATTTCTTTTCCTTGTTTCTGAACTTACGTCATTATAGGGCGGGTTGTTAAGAGATTGGGGAACCGAAGAAGCTGTAGCGTTAGCTGAATGAGATTCGGCGGTGGCAGGAGGAGCTTGAGGGGCAATTTGAGTAGACGCGGCGCCGGGGGCGGTGGTGGCCGGAGCGTTGGGAAGTTGAAAGAATAGTGGTTGACGGGGAGGTGGTGGTTGTGGGTCCATGATTAGAGAGAGAAAAAAGAGGGTTTTTATTTGTATTTTCTTAATTATCTAATCAACAACTCGGGAGAAAAATAAAAATGAAATGAAAATGTGATTTCTTTCGTTCGTTCGTTCGTTCGTTCTTCGAGAGAAAGCGAGAATGAATGAGGAGGTGTAGCTTTTTATTTTTAAAATTAAAAATTACAAAAATCAGGCCATATGGGCAGAGTATTATTATTTTATGCATTAATTAGGACTGGTTTATTTTATATGCTTCTCTTGTTAACCATATCAATCAATCATTTAAAACAATTTAACACATGATTTTTTCTTCTTATTTCTTGCCACCATTTCTTCTCCTGCTTCTTCTTTTTGTTTCTTTCCACCACCTCTTCTTCTTTAATACCTTTTTTTATTTGCTTGCTTTTGTTGTTTGATTTTTATTTTTATGTAAATTTTTAATACTTTTCTAGTATAAATATATAGGTATATATATCTATATACTTTCAATATATGGGATCTCCAAATCCAATTTTGAGTGCATATTAATACCTCTCTCATCTCTCATTTTATGAGTTAACAAGAATTCACTTCTACCAAATCCAAAATTCTCCTACCAATGCTAATAGAATTCACTTTTCACCATTAAAATTATATGAAATGATTCTTATCATTTATAATAGACTCATTAAGACATATCTCTAGTTCCATTTTCTTGGTTGAAGCACCAACCAACTTCATATTATGTTTCTTGAATTTGATACATTTTCATATTAAAATGGAAATTGCTTTTTTGCTTATCTATTTATTATCCTTAAAACTTGGATAAGAAGTTGAACTTCTTGTAATTTTATTATCAAGTTGATACATTTTCTTGTATGTGAGAAATCAAGTTGATACATGTTTTTATATGTGAGAAACAACTCATTAAGTCCTTTCACATATTGAAACAATCTTTTGCCTTGTCTTCACCATACATTATAGGAGGATTCATAATATTTGCAAAAAATATATATTTATTCATCTTCTTTAGATCTCTCTAACACTTATCAAATTTTTTTCATTGCATCACCCATAGTTTTTATCTCAAAATCATTACTGCTTTTTCATTTAGTCAAAATACAAGATAAATAACCTAATCTCACTAAAGAAAGTATTAGAAGTGACATACAAGGAACTCCAGATATGCAAAGTAAGGTCATAAAATTGTTGCAATAAATTGGCCATTTTCTTAGCACAATCCCAATCCATAGAAGTTGGCACATCATTCTCCCCTAAATCACTTTTAAATTTTGATTCTTCATCTTCAAATCTATTAAATGTCTTCTCATAATTTTCAACAATTCTTAATATCAAATAAGTGAAATTCTACCTAGTTAATACTTCTAAGCATAATGAACTCTTATTTTCTATCCCTTCCTGTTGAATATCATCTTTAAATTTTTTAAGTTTTATCAAAGAGTTCTTAATGTATCTTACTACTTCCCTTACTCATTTTACTGAAGCATTGACCTTACCATCAACAACCATTAAATTAACTACATGTGCAATACACCTCATAGAAAGGTATTTGCAAGATAACACACTCCCTCCCTAATTCAACATTCTATTTTTTCAAGAAACTAATAGTTGTATGATTTGAATTAGCATTATCCACTATGATTATGAAAATATTATTCAAACTCCCAATCAAATAAATAACTTTCAAGTGCCTTAGTAATATATTCTTCTATATGGCTAAAAACAAGACAAAAATTAAGAATCTTCTTTTGCAAATTCCATTTATGATTAATAAAGTGTGTTGTGATACACATGTAATTAATTATTTACAATGAATTCCAAGTATTTATCATAAGACAAACATTGATAATTCTTTTTCAATTAAGACCTTAATAACCTCTCATTCGAGTAAAATTGAAACCAACCATATGATATTGTCTAACGAGAAGGTATTGTAAACTAAAAAAGAAATTGTAGAAAATATAATACTTTATTTAAAAAAAAAACTGATTACAACACTTATATAGAACTTGAGAGGTGAATTTAAAGATTGTTGAAATAAAAGAAGATATTAGAACAAAGGAAATTTTTGACATGATGAATCAATTTGGTTGATTAAAGATTAATCGATTCGATGATGCCTCTAACAATAGCTATTTTTTATTATTTATAGATGTCACCATTTGAATTTTCTTGTTATACACATTCTTGTTTTTTAAAAAATTAACAACCTTACACAAACATGACATGAAAAAGTGGGTTTGGGGTTTTAATAATCAGGTTCATGTTATTTTGTAATTGAAATATATGATGACTTGCTAAAACATTTAAAATATAATTTCTAAATTGAGTCATGTCCACCTATATCATGTTAGATTTGACCTATTGAAAACCTATGTTATTTTAGTGTTATTTTTACATGTTAATCATATCATTGTCATGTTATTCAAGCCATCTTATGTTATATTATTTATTTTGTATCAAACATGTTAGGTTAACCCACATGATATGTAAGTTAATTCTATCAAACATGTCATATTTGGTTATTAATGTCAAATTCAGGTCAAGTTTTACTCATAGATTAACATGACTCAAACATGACCCGTTAACCTTACCCTTAATGCTCAATATTTATCTATCATTCTATACTTCTATCTTTAGAAAAATAGTTCACGCTTAATAATCACACAACTTAACTCTTATGTAGTATCTATCATTCTCAATTGGTTAGATGTTAATTTTAAATGATGTAATTAACTTTACACTTAATAAGTAGGAGCTTAGTTTCCATTTGGGTATGCATCCTTAGATTATTACTTATTTTTATGAATTGTTATTGACTACTACCATAGAAAAAAATAATCATAAGTAATACCCTCCTTATTTTATGCCAACTATTTTGTTTTTTTAGTTTTAGTTCCATGTTTCCTTATTCTTTCAACCAAGATTCTAACTTGAGGAGCTTCAAACAATTAATTGATGTCATTATCAATATATTAAAATCATTATTTTGAACTAGATTATTTTAAAATAAACTCATAACAAAATGGTATAACTAATGCCCCTACACACATTCAATCTAATAAGTAAAATCATGTTAAAAATGAGCTAATGTAAATATTTTATTTTTAAAAAATAATACATAAATAAGAAAGAAAGGGAAAATAGAGGAAATAATAATAAGAAGAAAAATAAGATTGCCACCCTAATATAAAATCCATAAATAAATAAATAAAAGAAAAATTACTTTCAAATTTAAAAATTCCTAACCATCTAAGAAGAAAAAATCTAAGAAACAAGAAAATAATAAATATAATTCAAGATAAAACTTTTCTTTCAAAAATCAAAACACATTAAATTCTCTATCCCAATTCACACTTATAAAATCCTAAAAAAATCTAATGATTATCCCAAACTCAATTGATAATCCTATTATCATAAAAGTCATCACATTTCTTCAATCATTCAAGCCACTAGCTCTTCCATCTCCTCATTTTCAGCTTAAACCTAGTTAATTTTAGGAATAAACATAAAATGCTTTTCTCTCTTTTTTAAAGCTAACTACCTCTTTTTTCTACAAGTATTTCAAGCTTCACCATTTTATTGTTGAAGTTTCCATCATTTTTAAAAGTCTTGGTATCATAGTCATTCACCGGTGCTTTATGTATTTAATTTTCTTTTATATTGATTTTTTAAGACCATTTTATTTATCTTAAAACCCAACTACTTATAAAATTTATGGAACCTTATTCTTTTTCAGCCAAAATCCACCTCCTAAATCCCTAAAATCATAATCATTGTCCACCTTCCAAATTCCAAAAATTATAACCCTCACTACAAACTCAACTAACACTCAAAATAGCCTTCATATTTACTAGAATCACTAAAATCCTTAATATAGTTACTTTCTCATTACTTGCTCATGCATTTCACTATTCTCAAGCCACAATCTTTAAATATTTATGTCATTACTTCCTCATTTCCTAATAAATGACATTAAGCTCTCACTTCCTTTTGGTTATTTTTTCTATTATTTTTATGCAAATATATTTTTAAAGTTTAAAAAGAATAATTACCTTTTGTGTTAATGCTTGGAAGCTTCAAGCCTATTTTTGCTTTGAATTGACCATCTTTTTCATTATACAATTATCCAATTTACATGGTACATTCTTGATCATGCATCATTTATAATTCAAATCCTAATTAGTGTTAGAATCTATGTTAGCTTAACTCCCTATGTTACTATCTTGAAATTATTTTATTTATAATGACAACTTGTTGAATCTCGAAACTTTTAGTATAATTACCAAAAATGCATTTTGTTGCCTAACTATTTATGACTAAAATTCTCCTTTTAGAACATGTAATGTAAATGATTACATTTATCTTCATCTTAGATAATGATCGTACTATTACAATCATTTGATGCCTTCATTTTATACTTTTCATAGTTGACTCTTAAGTAACTTTGTTAAATAATTAGCTTAAGGAATATTGGAATTACTCATTCCTCTAAATTCTTAAGGTAATTACTTTATCTCTACTTGGAACAACCTATTGATAACTTTAACTTACTAATAAAAACTTTTATGTCATACATATCTACCATAGTTACCCTAAGTCTCCCTTCTATGATATGCTTCTTGTTAAAAATGCCTCATTCTAAATCTAACATCCATTGAAGCTACCTTTATTTCTTCTTATCTCTTCATTAGTTTAACTAAAATAGTATTTATCCAATCAATAATACCATCTATATGTCTTGATAAAACTTAATCATCTATTAACCCAAAATAGGAAGCATTGGTCTTGAGTAACACATATATATAGACCTTTGATAGAAAAGTTAAACTTTGGATTTTGCTTCAAATGAATTTTACTTGACTAGAGCTTAACTTGCACTTATGCATAAGGAGATTAAAGCTATCAATATAATACATTCATTTTCTCATGTAGTCCAGTGTCATCAATATTAAAGGATATTTTAGCACTTATTGGTTTACAAGTTTTAAGAGATAAGGTCATTAAATTGATGAATGTAAAGGATTAACCTTTATTTTCACCCTTTACCAAGATTTTTTCTTGTTATACCAATGTCATTATTCAAGCTCAAGTTAGATCAACTACCAAGTATATGTAGTTCTAATGGTTATTAATAAGTCATTTTATTTTATGCTCATTTGAAGGTTATATTTATACTTGACATTGTTCCAACAATTCAAGCCTTAACTACTCCAAAGCCCATTATCCTAGCTACTATTTTACTTGGTTCAATTTATCATGCACTTGCTAATGTTTTTAAGGAATCTCTTTACCATTTTAGACTAGTAGCGGGTAAGTGGTACAATTATGGCTCTTCTAATATTTTCCTAAATTAAGATCAATAGATTTTCAACCAACACCAAATGATGCCAACTTTGGACATTAGTTCATATTGTTTCATTGCCTTATATCGCATCCAAAGATAGTTTCCTTTATACCTATTGAATTTACTAGCTTATGTAAGCATGTTTTCAACTTTATGATAAGTTGAGTCCATGACACTCTAGTGGATCTATGGTTATGTAGGATTACAAACTCTTAATCCCTAGACTCTGAATGTTATTTACTAGTGGCCATAATAATTTGACTTTCCTCCTATCCTTATAAGTACAATTAAGTTCTTTCATGTTGATAAAGGTAATTTGATGATCATTGGAAATCAAGTTTAGGTATATAACACCACCTTCCATTTCCTCTTTTATAATCATATTTTAATTTCTTGTTCCTTCACCATCCATTTCTATATCATTTCAAATAAGTTTACTTCACTTTAATTTCTATTTTAATTTTAAGTAGCTAATGGTTATATTTACCAAATTTTCAAGTGTTGATTCACTAATTTGTAAAAAAATTATAACAGTCCGATTTAATGATTGATGATTGCCTCCATAACCCAATACAAGATCTTTCCAGCATGTTTTATCCTCACTCATATGCTTCTCGAGGAAACTTCCTAGAAGTTTATCCATCCTATAATTGCTTTAAGCTAAGAATGTTTAACTATGGAGTTCTTATGGGATAAGCACCAAAAAAGTAGGTGCACCATGTTGGTATGGATAGTACCTACCTAATCATTTAAACTATTCTCAATTGTACAGTCTCATACCTGTACAATCTCAAAATCACTCAAACTATTCTTGATTATATAGTCTCATACCAGTACAATTTTGAAATCACTCAATTATGGAGTCTTATCCCTACACAGTCTCAGGATCCCTCTTCTTTGTCACAGATCCTTTGTAGAGTGATTAATGAATTCTTACCTATGTGATTTTTATTAATCATTCTACAGAAGCATGTTTTTACCAGTTGGGTGTGATAAAAAGATAGGTGGTTCCATTACAATCTCAAATGTTTTAAAAAAAGAGAAAAGGATCATTGTTCCAAAGGGCTAACTTAAAGCCTTCCTTTAAGATCAAGAATTGCATCTAACTCCAAGGTACCAAGGATGTCTCAATTCCTTTAATTTCACCTAATCCTTATAAAGGTAAGAATGATATATACTATAACACCCCAAGTAATACACCATAATTAAACTACAATAGAGGATGCCATGTTGTAACTTAATTAAGTTGCATTATTGAAATGTCACTAAAATTTTTTCTTTTTCTTAAAAATCATTAGAAATTATTACTTTGAAATTATAATCACACTTTAAATTCCAATATCTTATTATATACCATTTGTAAACCAAGTAAAATGAAACTTAATTCGGGTAAATGTATTTGGAAAATAATTCTTTTTCTCATAACATTGAAGTATTTCTATTTTCAAAATCATACTTGTTAAACATGCATATACCAAAATTCAAAAACATTAACTTTAAGATTGTTCATTATCACCTTAAACAATATAGATAAGTAATAGTTTTACATCGTCAACCTAGTATATCCCTCATCGATAAATAAAATGTATGAATTATCCAAAATATATAATAGTTTGAGACAGGTGAATAGACGACTTGAAACAAGACTTATGTTGATCCATAAAAGAACAAAATGGGTGCAAGGTAGAGTTATAAGAGTGACTTCCCTTAAAGCACTCAACCTAAAAAGTAATTACTTTTAACTCTACTTTACACATAGACTGACTTATCATGGGTTAGCTACCCAAACTTTAATATGTTGGTAGGGAACAGCCCTCCATTGACCGTTTACAAATACATATTCAAAGTCAACGACTACCACAATTCTCATAATCCTTATCATCGACTCACCATACAAAGCTTGGCTACTCTTGAATCACATCCTTACCTACACAAGTAAATCAACTTAAGCATAATTGCTTAGTAAGAGTGCCTACATTCTATAGGTCATACACAAGCCATGTTCATTGTTTTAATTCCCTATCTAAGTCCTAAGTTTCAATCATGTCAATAAGTCATCATATACATAATAAATTAAATCATGCAATCATATACATAATAAATTAAATCATGACATCATGCATTATTATTACACAACAACAGTTTATTCCTCTATTCATTTCCTTTATGAGTTTTTCTTTATTTGTATAGCGTTAGTGCCTCCATATTCTTCGTTCACATATCCAACCACCACACTAAGGCACTTATAAGCTCATTTACAGTTTCATGTTTACCTCATGCATGTCATCATCATATGCATTACAAAATCACATGTCATATCTTTCATAACCAACCATATAAGTAACATGTATCAACTTCCATCATTTCATTAAATATGTTGCATAGTCTACAAAATACATTTCACTCTTAACATACATGTTATTGTTAATCTTTTTCATTAATCTTTTTCGATTTCCCTCATGTGATGTCCATTCTTGGTATTATTGTTTAAATGTCTCAATGCTTCATCTTTATTATGTATGAGCATTAGTAACTTTAATCTTCTTCCAAGCATTAAGAACCCTCTTCTCTAATGATGGATAAACATATGTTTGATTAATAGATGAATATGCTACAATCACCTCAAACATAAAATTAACCTCCTTAAAATAAGAACCTATAGCTACTTTCCTCTTATGATTCTTTTCTTGAAGAAGTTTTTCATATTAAATTATCTTCATTAGTACCTTATATAAATAATGAATTTCATGCCTTTGAATTTCTTGTATAGTTATGTATCAAACCTTGTATGTCAACTTAATATGTTCAATCTTTGGAAAAAATATCTTCCATGTGTTCCTTATTTTCTTAAATCAAGCAATAAAGATATTAATGATATTCTCATTCCTTTAAGATGCCCAAGAAAGCTACATAATGCAAACCTCTAACTTAGCTTTAAAAAATTGGGTATGGAATTATCTTCTCATCTCTTGTTAATAATAAATTGAATTTCTTGGTAAAGTGAAAACCATGAAAAGGTGATACTTGTTAATAAGTTAGGGAATAATTAGAGATTAAAATAAGTAAACTTATTATAATTAGCTAATTTCAAACATAAATAGTGAAATAAGCAATGTGTTTCAATATTAACTGACCATCATCTTGCAAAAAATAAAGAGAATTTAAGCATATAAAAATCCCTTAAATAAGGTTTTCCTTTATCAATAAGATGAGGATATGGCTTATAGAATTCTAATCCATGGACTTAACAAAGATTGAGGTCATATAACTCTTATACCACCTTTGTTCTAACTTCTACATCAATGGGCAATTTGGTGAGAAAAACCTCCATTCTAACTTCTACATCAATGAGCCATTTGGTGAGCTAACATTCATAGTGGAGTTATCCTAGGTGGTAGTAAAATTGTCATGTCCCTTGAGTTTACTTTATTTATATTCCCTTTTATGTCATAAACATTGGGTGGATATTATGAGTTATGGTAACAAAAATCTATAAAGGAATAGTAGGCTTAGTATTTTGGTGATCATTGTTAAATAAGCTTCATGAAATACTAACACTACCATGCCTCCTATGTGGTGGTTTGTACCTTTCCTCCATTTAGGTGTTTAATTGTTGAAAATTTATAGCCTTGATTGAACTACTTAAGGATCACCCCTCGAGTGTTTCTTCCATCAATTTTAGTGATTTGGACATGACTTCAACTTGTTAGGAGTTTATTTAACTATAATATCAAGATTAAGAACTTTCTTAAATGTGATGGTAAAGGCATCAATATAAAGTTTCTAAACCTCTTTCTCCTTTAGATTTTGAGTTGGTTAAGTAACATTGTCTTTTGACTCTAATGCATTTACATGACTATGAACATTAATAAATTGATTATTCATATCTTAGATTCAATCAACCATTACTTATTAAAAAAGTCATGATTTCAAAAAGTCTAATAGCATCATTATTCTTGTTCCAAGAATAAGAGCTACTAAAAATTCTTAAACAATAGTAATCTTGACATTATAAAGAGTCTAATCTCCTTTAAATTGTTTCATAAAAATTCTCTTCATATTGTTATAGGCAACCCATCCAGGTCATCTTTAATGATATAGTTTCAAGTGTAGCAACATCTTTTTTTAATACTTACCATCTTTGATAATATGGTTTCAAGTGTGTCTCATGAAATATGATAAAATCATTTCTTATATAAAAGAGATTTCAGTCTTTTACTAGTTACATGTTGAGCATGCTAAGAATTTAAGTATTCTAACTGTAAGAAAATTACTTATACTTTTTGACTTTGTAATTGTTAACCCTCACTTTTCACCATTTTATAATTTTGGATCTTTATCAATTTGACTAGGATATAGTCCCAGTATTGATCCTGATTATATGTATAGGCCCTTGTGTCTTCCTCTATATGTTCTGACGCATAGGACATTTCAG
>CANYBF013277323.1:0-18045 GCA_948192965.1 Dalechampia spathulata | reverse complement strand
TCGAAATCCCAAACCCAAACTCTGAAGAAATTCAGGCCGCTTTCCAACACAGGAAGGCCCGGGTTTTATTTCCTAGTTTTCTAGTCATTCAATTGAATTGACGAAACAAACTAGGTGGCGACTCCACTTAATAACCTCGACGAGATCTTTCTAGGTTAAAGACCAATCAACTATGGAAGTACGCCATTAAGAGCAAGCACCATGGCATCTCACGCCGAACAGCGTGCAGCGCTCTCGCGTCCGGGGTGCGCTACTCTTACAACTACGCTGTAGGGCCCATCGGGGGCACTATTAGGGCCCGCTACCCATTTTGCCCATTTTGAGTGTTCTGAATGCATAGAATACATTTTCACTGATGCCTACATGAGGCCCGGCTTTTGGCATGCTAAATGCCGCTTTTTGGCCCTAAATGGCCTTATGGGCCCAAAACAGGCCCATTAAGCCAAACTCGATGTTCGGGGCCAAATTTGAAAAAGCTTAAAAATGCAAAGTGACTCAGAATGTAGTTTCCATGTTCCTGGACATATGGCTCATATTACATTTTGCTTGTATAGGGTGGAGCGCATAGTGTCAAAATGTTATGTGTTACGCATATAGCACTATGCGTTCAACATTTAACAATAAAAAGACATTTGGTTGGGAGCCTTCTCGAGACCGAATTTGGAAAAAATTTATTCTACAAAGTTGTTCCTCACGTCGAATGACGCTTATAGGCTCGGGGCGCACGTCCCAAAGCGACCACAGTGGGCCCCACGTGGTGGGTTCAAGGTTATGTGCATCGCACATAACCTTATGTGTGGCACACATAACTTTGAAAACTTTCAAATCTGGGTGAAATTTACAAAATTGCTACGCCCAAAAATTGCTCTATAAATATAGAGCTTGGGGTCTGTAAAATGGATCCCGAAAATTGCCTTAAGGCAAGCCAAACCTCTGCCAAAATACTCCCACAATTAATTAGGACCCTAATTAATTAAATTCTTTCGATTTAGAGATTAAATTGGCTTAGTTAGGCTCTCTACACGTGGAAGGAAGCCAAATCAAGGATGAAAAGCCACTACCTAGAGGTAATTCTTCCATTTTTCTTAATTTTCCTCTATTTTTTTGGAAAATTTTCAGGATTATATGCTACGCATATAGCCTTATGTTCGCTACATGTAACCTATGTGTGGTGCACATAAGGTTATATGCTGCACATATAACCCCCAGATTTCAAAGAAAAAGCCATTTTTCTCCCGTTTTTCGTCGGGTTTTCGTCCGATCTGGCCACTCCAATGGCATTCAAGGCTCCCTCATGCCTTGGGTGTTCTGGATCTACCTAAAACTTGCTAGATCTATAATAATTTTAATTTTAATAATTATTTTCTTTGAGTTAGATGCAAATCTATGAGTAAAACTTCGGTTTTAGGTTCGATCTGCCTAGATAGGCGCTGGATCTAGGGTTTTTGCTTAAAAATCCTTGATTTCCTTTTATTTTTGCAAGTTATACATGCCACATATACTGTTATGTGCACCACACATAAGCCATGTGTGGCACACATAAGTCTTGATTTTCACAGAAAAATCCAATTTTAACATGAACCACTTCGGTTTTGAATTTTTCAGCAACTCCAGTAGCTTCTCCATGCACTTGGGGTTTTGGATCTATCTAAAATTGTGCAGATCTACTTGATTTTAGCCTTAAAATTAATTATTTCAATTAATTGCTTAATTAATTGTTTGGTTTGCAAAACCGGATGCCGATTCGTGCTCAAAATGAGGTACTGTCTTCATTAATGTTGCATATTTTAATCTATAGGTCATTTTTGTACTGACAGATTTAATTTTCTTGCAGATTTACAAGTTATGTACACCACATGTTATGCTATGTGCGCCATACATAGCCTATGTGTGGCGCACATAGCCTAATGTGTGGTGCACATAGTTCGCATTTTTCCATAAAAATGTATTTTGGACCATATTTTGCTGTATTTTTTATGTATCCAGTGGTATTTGATGCTTTACAGTGGCTCGAATATTCTGGAATTGTCATAAAATAATTTTTAAATAATTAATTTTGGCCTCAAAATTAATTTTTACGATAAAATGCAATTTTTAATCGTAAAAATGCAGTTTTTGAAAGGATTGGATTTTATTTGGTCGAGTGGCTTTCTCCAATAATTCTGATGTGATGTGAGCCCTCCCATTTAATTTTCCATGATCATAATAAAATAATTTTGCCTAAACTTATTTTTATAAAATAAATTTTCACGATCCGGCTCGTGTTTATTCTTTCAATTATTGCCTAATAATTGCTGGATTTTGACTCTTGGTTCATACTTTTAAATGGTATTGGACTAGTCAAATAAATCCAAAATTCATTTACTACTAATGAATTTATTTTTTTATTTTGCATATTAATACATTCGTGCATTTTGGATCATGCAATTCGAGGGAAAAAGGGGCATTACTTAATACCCCAGGAAATTATGTATGCGAGGAATTTTTGTAATGGGATAGGATTTATTATTTGGTCTGTAATAATCCCCCTATCTCGTGTGTACCCCTTAATTTCCTCGATCCCTTTCACCGGCCATTATTTTTATTTGTATATTTGCCTAAATATACTATGTCATCATGTCACATGCCATGTCACATGACACATGCACACACTACTATGCATGCCATAACATATTATATTCGTATGCATATACGTATAAATATGTAAATATGCCAATACTCCAAGTACGCAATCCAATACGCTCAATCAACCAATACGCTTTACTATGCATATATATACCATGCCATGTCATATACTATGTCACGTCATATGCAATAACGCATATCATACCGTATGCCATACATATACTATGTTGAATACACATTCACATACGCACCACTATGCCATTTCATGCATATGCCATGCCATTCATCATCCCACATGCCATGCATATGGTATGCCATACATCACATCCCATGCATATGGTATGTCATTCACTTCACATGCTATGCATATAGTATGTCATTCATTTAGCATGCCATACATATGGTATGTCATTCACTTCACATGTTATGCATATAATATGTCATCCATTTAATATGCTATGCATATGGTATGCATATACACTATGCCATGTCATGCATATGCTATGTCATACATCATTTTCACATGCCATGCATATGGTATGCCATACATTATACCATGTCATGCATATGATACATCACTTCACATGCCATGTTACATGACACAAGCACATTCTACTATGCATGCCATGCATATGCTATGTCACACATCACTTCACATATCATGCATATGAAATGACCATTCATCTCACATGTCATGCATATTCCATGTCACACCCCATACATTATACATACGCATTGCATACGTTATACGATGAATGCTAAAACATTGTTATCCCTGGTCCATGACTTTTGCAACCCTCACTCTGGGCCCCGGCAGAAACCGGCGCTCACAGTGGCGACTCCACTGGGGACATCATGGTGAAAGAGTGGTGGCATTTATGAGTTTCCATATCAATTTTCCCATCATAGTTGGATTAATTGTATGCATCATAACACTAGTCCATGTCTGCACACACCACATAACCTCCCGTGTCAAGCCGGTGATTGTGGGTGAGGGAGTACCCTGGACTTCATTCGACTCCTTGGGAAAGCACATCTGCCTTCACCACTCGCTGCACTATACTGATAACCATCGATGGTTCTTAACAGATAGATGCGAGGTATAGTCCTATATCAATGATTCCATTTGGTTGGATAAGTTGTGGACAACGTGGCAGGAGACCTTAGCCTGTTCTCAAAACCGAACTAAAGCCCATGTAGTAAGCCTAACAACATTCCAAACTAGGACCCTTATTGCAGGCTATGTGGATCTTTGCCCTATCATATGAGTGGATTTGCACAGACCCAACCTATTTTCCTCCTACATATTGCTCTTCTAAGAGTCAAAATCCTTTCATGATTCTGTTTGGTTACGCAACCTTACACTTATTCCATGGGCATACTCTTATCATAACAATATGATCATGCTCGTATTGCTCTGAAAAGAGTCAGAATCCTTTCATGATTCCATTTGGTTACGCAACCTTACGCTTATTCCATGGGACGTACTCTTATCATAACAATATGATCATGCTCGTATTGCTTTGCTAAGAGTCCAATCCTTTCATGATTCCATTTGGTTATGCAACCTTACGCTTATTCCATGGGCGTACTCTTATCATAACAATATGATTATGTCCGTATTGCTCTGTTAAGAGTCAGAATCCTTTCATGATTCCATTTGGTTACGCAACCTTATGCTTATTCCATGGGCGTACTCTTATCATAATAATATGATCATGCTTGTATTGCTCTGCTAAGAGTCAGAATCCTTTCATGATTCCATTTGGTTATGCAACATTACACTTATTCCATAGGTGTACTCTTATTATAACAATATGATCATGCCCGTATTACTTTACTAAGAGTCGGAATCCTTTCATGATTCCGTTTGGTTGCATACCCCATGCCTATTCCACGGGCATACTCTTATCATAACAATATGATCATTCCCATATTGCTCTGTTAAGAGTAAAAATCCTTTCATGATTCCGTATGGTTGCACAACCTCATACCAATTCCATCATTTATCATTGCAATATGGCTAGGTTGAAATGCTATTGGGTTTTCATCGTAATCCTTTATATGATCAGGCAAACAATCAAACCATTCACTTGTCTATTTGAGAGAATCGTACCTCGAGGTCCTAGTGTAACTCCGGGTTAGTATCCCACCTAGGGCAAGAGAACTTGAATTCACCAATACTCGTGGAGGTATAAAGTTGGAAGGGAATGCTGTTGCATGCTATGTTTTGATTAACCTTTCATGTTTTCTGTCCAAACATGCATGCATATTCATGCAATTCTCTAACAAATTTTGCTTTTGCAGCCATAACGCTGGATGTTTCCTAGCATAGGTCACACATACATCCTACGTGATGCATCACGTGCACCTACGCATATGTATTCTAACTCGCTTTATTGTAGCTATGACATTACATATTTCCTAGCATAGGTCATGCATACATTCTACGTGTCGCATCATGTGCATCATACGCAATCACATGTGTATACTCATGCATCCATGCTAACTCTTTCTGTCTTATACAGAACCATGTCAGATTCTTAGAATGCCAGAAATGTTGCATCCTCATCTGGCCCTACTGCCTCAACACTTGATGAGGTCACACTTGCTGCAGTTCAGAAGCTCATCGACCAGTCTGTGGCCAAGCTTCTGAATGATGACTTCAAGTCCCTCCTACAACAATAGATCAGGGAGGCTCTCAGCCCTACTAAATTCATCACCCCGCCAACTCTAATCAAGGAAAAGGGGAAAGGTGTCAATCTGTATGACATGGAGACTGATGATGACGTCTCCCTCCATATGCATGATGTTCAAAAGTCTGAGATTACTATCCTGGAATAAAAGATAGAACAGCTGTAGTCTATCATGAAGACCAAGGGCATGGGGATTGACTTGGACTTTGATGAGTTCTCTGTCCATGCAATCAAGGGGCTACCTACCAAATTCAAGCTCCCTAATGTTCCCAAGTACAATGGAGTTGGGGACCCAAAGAACTATCTGAAGACCTACACCATGCTGATGAGCACTACAGACCTATTAGATGATTAGATTGTCCGGCTCTTCTTTATCTCACTGGAGGGACTAGTGCTAGCCTGGTATCATAGTCTGAACAAGGCAACCATGGTCAAGTGGAAGCCTCTTTGTACTGCCTTCTGCAAACAGTATGGGTTTAAGGCCCGATTTGATGTAACCTTAATGGATTTGGAAATGGTTAAGTAGAAAACCAATGTTTCCTTTATGGATTACTTTAGTAGGTGGATGGACAAAGCTGCACTGGTCCAACAGAAGCCCTCTGAATCAGACATGATCAATAAGCTTATCATGGGGTCACTGCCACTCTACCAAGATAGGCTGAAATATCAGACGTTCTACACCTTCGAGGACATTTACTCAGTGGGATAACGCATTGAGCAAACTGAGGGTAAGAAAAAGGAGCCTTCCTTCATCAAACCTAAAACAACCACTTACACATAAACACAACCAAAACCTCACTACGCCAACGCCTTACAAATACCAAAGCCCCACATCTACGCTGTGCAAACACCAAATCCCATACTCTAAAACACTACCCCATTCAAGAGGTTCTCAGATCTTGGGATGCTACTTTCTAAGGTCTTTGGACGCCTCCTCAAAGCCAAACTCATCAAACCACTAGAACCAAACTTCAAAACACCTCCTCCAGCCATAATAGACACCAAAATCAACTGCCATTACCACTAACACCAAGGCCATAATACTGATGACTGTCGCTCCCTCAGACTTATCATTTAGAACCTCATCCATTTTGGTGAGATTGAGGACCCTAAGAAATCCAAATCGTCTACCAAGATGAACCCGCTACCAAACTACCATAAGGCCAACCACACCTACATGATCCAATCAGGGTTGCCAGAATCCCTGATCCTAAGCTCCTTTTCTCCTCTTAGTAGTAAGGGGAATGCTCAGCTGTCTACCATTGCCTTTCACCCCGGTGGTAGATTTGACATTGGAGCCATTGACATATAGTATGAAAGCTCAGAGGATGAGTCAGCTGCTACTCAAAAATCTTCCAAACCTGAGACAACAAACACAGAGGCTTCTAACAAAGGTAAGTCAGCCGAGACTCCTAAGGTAGTTAAGCAAGCACTGAAACAACCCAAGCAGTAGAAAGGGTTAGGTACCAATAAGATGTCCTTGCGGGTTCATAACATGACCCACAGTGGCAAGGTATTCACTCCTCCTGACCTCGGAAAGAAGCCAGAAGCTCCCAAGAAGCCGATTGAGGCTAGGCCCACTAGGGATCAAGCTGGTCTAAGTAATGGTCCAGTTCCACTGCTAACTGATCAGGTTGCTCAGCCTGATAATGTTGTGGTCAAACAGTTGAAGAAGACCCAAGCAAACATCAGCATCTGGGACCTAGTGATGTCCTCCCAACAGCATCGACGGCCGTCGTTAAGGCACTCTCAAGCATGAGGATCTCTCCCTTTGCTTCCACCTTCAGCATGAAGAGTCAGTTGGTAAACTGGAAGCTACCGTCTAGCATGATCATATTTTCTGATGCAGATTTACCGGCTGAGGGAATCCGCCACAATAGGGCACTATTTATCAGGGTGAACATCATGAACTTCACCACCCCCTATGTCATGGTGGATGACTGTCCTGGCATCAATGTCTACCAACTCAAAGTGTTTCCCAAGCTCAGGATTCAGCTTTCAGATGTCAAACCCTATAAGACCATTATCAGGGCTTACGACGAGTCCAAACGGGAGGTTACTGGCACCTTCACTGCCACTGTCACTATTGGGCCAATCAAGTCAGTGGTGGAGTTTACAGTTCTAGACATTCCAGTGTCATTTGCGCTGCTCTTGGGCCAACCATGGTTCCATCCGCTGGGAGGTGTGCCATCCACCCAACATCAGAAGATTAAGTTTCCAAACAACGAAGGTGTGGTTACTATTATTGCTGATGACGAGGTTGCTCTGGCCTGCATTCGGGAAGGTGTCACCTTCATGGCTGGTTTCCAGATCACTGTTATCGGGGAACTTGAGCCTACCTTGTACCAACCGAGTCTCGCTATGGAGAACATGATGCGAATGATGCACTACATGCTTGGCATGGGGTTAGGCCTGTATCAGCAAGGCCTAGTTGAATTTGACATTGCTACAGCCATGTGGGAGGAGAGGTACTGCATTGGGTTCGATCCCTACACCTCAGATAAACTAGAGGAGTGCAAAATGGTTCTCTTCATCCAAGGAGAGACTCAGCATGATCATGCTCCCGAGTTGCCTAACGCGGAGGACTTCTATGAGCAACAGTTCACCATCTTTTGTAATGTCTATGACCTGTCAGCCCTGACAGCACCTGGGAAGACTACTGCTACTTTCACCATCAACTTTAATGATGCTTTCCAGATCTTTGGTGATATTGCTGATCTCACCACCGGCCGTCTGGAGCCAGAGCCTGCTACAGTCACTGCACTGGGATCCAAGCTACAAAACTTGGATGTAGAAGACCTGCTACTCCTAAAGGTCTACAAGGACCTCGCCATGTTGGTGGAGAGCACCTTTGAGGAGCTTGTATATGAGGACTCTGATGTCTTTATTTTTGTACTTTTTAATGATGATGTAATCCCATCTAAATATGAAACAATAAAGAGCAACTTTGCTTATGTTTGTGGCTTGTATTCTGATGGTATTGTGCATGAGCATCAGCATTTCATGAGCATTTTTGACATTAACACATCTTACATTGAAAATGTTAACATTAACATAGATGACAAGCCATGTCTCGTCTAGATTGCATCAGAATTGACCTCTGATGAGAGAACAGAAATAATCAGCACATTGAAAAAGCATGTAAAAGCCTTTGCTCTAGGCTACAAAGACATGCCAGGTGTTGACAGGTCCATCGCGGAACACAGAATTCCTACCAAGCTGGGGTTCAAGCTAGTTAAGCAGAAACTATAGTGCCTCTAACTAGAATGGGCTCAGAAGGTCAAGGAAGATGTCCAGAAGCAGTTAGATGCCAAATTCCTTGAAGTGGTTGACTATCCAGATTGGTTGGCCAATGTGGTTCCAGTTCCCAAGAAAGATGGCAGGGTCAGAGTCTTCGTAGACTACAGGGATCTGAACAAGGCATGCCCAAAGGATGACTTTCCTTTGCCTCATATTGACGTGCTAGTTGACAGCGCAGTCGCTAGTGCCATGTACTCCTTTGCTGATGGATTTTCAGGATATAACTAAATCCTGATGGCAGTCATAGATAAGGTGAAGATAGCCTTCATCACAGAATGGGTGACCTACTATTACAAGGTCATGCCCTTTGGCTTGAAGAATGCAGGTGCAACCTACCAAAGAGCCGCAACAACCTTGTTGCATGATTTAATCCACAAGGAGGTCAAAGTCTATATGGATGATATGATAGTGAAATCTCCCACCAGAGAAGAGCATCCAGCTGCTCTAGAGAGATTTCTCACACGCATTAAGAAATATAGACTCAGGCTGAATCCAAAGAAGTGCACTTTTGGGGTGACGTCTGGCAAGCTGTTAGGCCACATTGTTAGCTAGAGAGGTATTGAAGTAGATCCTAATAAGGCAAAGTTGATCATTGAGATGCCTATTCCCAGAACTGAGACTGAAGTTAGGGGATTCTTGGGATAACTCCAGTACATCAGTAGATTCATTGCCAAGCTTACTACTATGTATGAGCCTATCTTCAAGCTTTTGAGGAAGAACCAACCTATGATTTGGGACGAGAACTACCAGTTTGCTTTTGAAAGGGTGAAGCATTACCTCTCCAACCCATCGATCCTGCAACCACCTCGGCCAGTAAAACCACTACTACTCTATCTAGCTTTAGAGGAGGAGTCAGTGGGTGCTATGATGGCTCAGAAGAATGATGCAGGAGTTGAGCATGCTGTCTATTATCTTAGCAAGAAGCTGTTGCCAATAGAGTGTAGGTATAGCATTGTTGAGAAACTTTGCATGGCTATGGTCTAGGTTACCAAGAAACTCAGGCATTACTTCCAGTCATACCAAATACAGGAATTCTCCAAGGTTGATCCTATGAAGTATTTATATGCAGCTCCTTTACTAGTAGGGAAACTCTCCAGGTGGCTGATCCTGTTATCAGAGTTTGATGTGTAGTACGTCACTACCAAGATGATTAAAGGCATAGCAATTGCCGAATTCTTAGCATCTAGGCTGATGGATGACTCTGAGACTTTTAAACTGGATTTCCCAGATGAGCACTTGGGGGCAGTTGATGTCTAGAAATGGCAGTTGTACTTCGACGGCGCAGTCAACAGAAGAGGTGCAGGTGTAGGAGTTGTGCTAATCACTCATGAAGGTGAGCTAATAATGCTTTCAAAGCGGTTGAGCTTTTCAGTCATCAATAATATGGCTGAATATGAAGCATGTCTCTTTGGGCTAGAAGAATTGCTGATGATCGGTGCCCAAGATGTACAGATATTTGGTGATTCGATGCTAGTTATTCACCAATCCATGACCAAGTGGGATGTCAAAGAAGAGAGGCTCAAGCCTTATGCTGAATACATGAAGCTCATGGTCTATAATTTTAGCTCATGCTAGTTCATTCACATGCCACGTGTCTATAAAGAGAATCAGATGGCTGATGCCTTAGCTACACTGGCTTCAGTTTATGAGCAACCACAGAGTCAAGCTCAACTTGTGATTATTGAGTAGTCAAGGATCCCTTGCTATTTTGGAGAACGGGTTATGATGCTAGACCTATCAGATGAGATCCCATGATACGTAGATATCATGAACTTTCTGAAGACTGGAACTTACCCAGAAGAATCCAACAGAACTGATAAGCTAGCTCTACGCAGGCTAGCGGCCAACTTTACCTGGCATCAATGTGTTCTCTACAGAAGAAAAGTAGACGGGCTGCAGCTCTGATGCATATCGGGGAAGGAAATTGAATACATTATGGAAACAGTACATGCTAATGTATATGGACCCCGCATGAATGGATTCAAGCTCTACAGGAAAATCTTATGCCAAGGATATTTTTAGCTCACCATGGAGACAGACTACATACAGTTTGTACAAAGATGTCATGAATGCCAGATCCATGGAGATCTGAGTCATTTGCCGCCAGTCAAATTGCAGAATTTGATAACGCCTTGGCCATTCTCAGTATGGGGAATTGATATCATGGGTGAGATTCATCCAAACATATCCAACAGACATTGGTACATACTGGTAGTTTGTAGATTACTTCTCTAAGTGGGTGGAGGTAGAATCCTACGGTAAACTTGGGGCAAGGCAGGTTGCCAAGTTTATAGAGAAGAATCTCATATGCCGATATGGGGTACCACATCATCTAGTGTCAGATAATGGGGTACAGTTCCAGGCCCAAGTTACAGACTTGCTAGAAAAGTATGGGATTAAGCACCATCGATCCTTTCCGTATCGTCCTTAAGCTAATGGGGCGGTCGAAGCGGCTAACAAGACGATCAAGCAGATCTTAGCCAAAATGGTACAGACCTACAAAGATTGGCATGAGCAGCTGCCATTTGCCTTATAGGGTTATAGAACCACTATAAGGAGTCCCACGGGTGCTACCCCCTATGCTCTAGTTTACGGGACAGAAGCCGTATTGCCAATTGAAGTGGAGCTGAAATCACTTTGGGATCTCAGTTGCCAGAAGCTGAGTGGAAAAGGGCCAGGTACGAGCAGCTGGTCACTATTGATGAGAAACGGCTGAAGTCTCTCTATCATCTACAACTTTACAAAAAGCGCATGGCCAATGCATTCAACAGAAAGGTCAAGCCTGTTACTATACAGGAAGGTGATTTAGTTTTGAAGTAGGTTAGACTAGCTATCTGTGACCCTCAAGGGAAGTTTAGACCTAATTGGGAAGGCCCATTCCTAGTTAAAAAGATCCTCTCTAAAGGCGCTGTTCGCATCTCGGATTTGGAGGGTAACGAGTTCTCAAAACCTGTCAACCTTGACCTGCTGAAGAAATATTTTTTCTAGAGTAAAGGGCAAAAGAAAAATAGCAAAATAAAGATAAAAATCCTAGTGAGCTGAAAACCTGCATAAACGGTTCACGAAAATCCGCTCGGATAACTCATGCAAAAGTTAGAGCTCTTGAGAGGCAAAAGGAGAGTGTTAAAATAGTTGATAAAAAAATCTTACACGAGGCTGGTCAATAACAGGAGTTAAGTCTGGTGCACATCAAAGAATTCCTGTGTTGGTTTTAACATTTTTCATGTAAATGTTTTAATCTCATTAATGCAACTGGAGCACATGTTCATAAACGTAGCCATAAGTAATATTAGTTGCAAACATAAAGCACTATTTTTCTTTATTATATATGATTTTGTTGTATAACAATATCTTATAGTACAGGATTCAGATGTGGCACAACACCCACAATTTGTACTCATCATCCGTGGTGGATCTAGCTCCAAGAATCTCCACCAGCACTATCCGGTGATGAGGCCAGGTCCTTTCTACATGCTCTATGAAGCAAGGCACCAACCTTTCTCCCTCAAACTCTGTCAGTCGAGGAATAGTTTATCAGTGACTGTACTGACGATAGATCCTAGCGGGACTGTACTGTGTGCAACGCCTAAATCCCAGTAGTGGAATGCAGTCTATATAGGTATTCATAGTCACATGCTATATATGCCACCAGGGGCAGCCCCACCTGATCTCGCTCTTAGGTCGGGTCCCCATCCACTCAGTCCAGCCTTGGAAGTTCATCGTCTTCGCCTCGCTGAAAGCATAGCCTTGATACATATGGCTATGGCAAAGGTATCTCTATGGGTCCCTAGCCGACGGCACCAGAATCTCGAGCTTCTCTTGAAGCCATATCTGTAATAAAAATAAAATAAAATAAAAGCTTGCTGAGTTGAAAACCTTGCACAAGGCTTCTCAGGCAAAAGTTAGAGTGACTCGCTGAGCTGAAAACCCAAGGGGGCAGTTCAGGTAAAAATAAGGGTCTTAAGCAAAATCAACAGCCCGATGAGCCGAAAACCTTACAAAAGGTGACTCATGCAAAAGTTAGGGAAAAAATGTAACTTTTTTAAGTTGAAAACCTATAAAGGCGGCTTAAGATTCTTACCTGTAGAAGAAGCAGACTCCCATTGAAGTGCTTAGATTGTCCTTGCTTCACTTTATCCAGACCAATGATCATCTCTGCTATGATCATAGGAAAAGGGTTTCGACTCTGCATCATTTAGCCTATGATAGGCCTGATCAGCAAGTCTCCATGGCCAGATGGATCAAGGAATAAGAATTGCACCAGTAATTCGAATCCAACTATCCTCAGCCATGAAGGGGTATCTATCGATTTTTGTCCACATAGCTGGAAGAGAGCAATGACATCCACCGAATCTTCTGTAGCTAAGAGAGACCTTGCAGTGGTCAGGTGGATGTCAAAGGCCCTCATCAGATATAATTCTACCTCTTCGGTTGATGCACGCTTCGTCAATATCGTCGACATCTCACAAGTGACTCCAAGAATAACAGCAAACTCCTCATACATCAGACATAGCTCAACATGCCCGAATCGGAATACATGAACCTTCGGATCCCAGAACTATGTGGCAGCATGCAGGAAAGCATTATTGATTGAAACTTGCTGGAAGGTTCTTAAGTATTGGAGTCCGATCTCGCTTAACCGACTCCACTCATTATTTCCCCAACCGCAGGAAAGAGCGTGGAAGGCAGACAATGATCGCTTAACCGACTCGGCAGATGGTCATCCCGATCACGTTGTTGACCACACGATCCAGCAGTGATCGTAGAACCAAGCCCTTGGTTCTTAAATCCTAATGCATAGGCATTTGGACACTGACTCCAAATGATTTTCATGACTCGTAGTGTGTGAAAAATCCAGAGAATCAGTCAGAATGCAGCAGATTGATATTCAAAAATTCAGGTATTTTTCCTGGACCATTTCAAAACCAATTTTACTAAAAAATTGTTTTCCTATGTTTGGCAAAGATAGGAAATTGATCCAGCAGACGATCAAAAGTAGTCAAGCCTTTGACTTCTGGTCAAGCCGTTAACCAGACAGTTTTGCATTCCGACAGAGGGTTCCAAATGCAGACTTTAGAGACAGACAACACTTATTTGATGGCGTGAGAACAAGATCTGACAGTTGATCACCCTGACCCAGTAGAAGGTCACCTCTGGTTCCATCGTAGAACCGCCCGATCCAGCAGAGATCACAGAGTCAAGCCCTTGACAGCAAAATCCTAACACATAGGCACCTGAATGCCAACTTCAGGTGATTCATTCACAAGGAAGCCATCGGTCTTGCGGTGACCACCGGTCAGCCTTGATTGGAATAGCCTGAACGTCGGGCCCCCAATAGTGGAACTGGGGTATATACTGGTCAGAACCGTCGACCAGAAATGTCAAAGATCCAATAAAGGATCCTGAAAGCTATTTCAGAGATATCTGACATTTATTGATGGCGTGAAAATTGACCCGGTAGATGGTCATCCCGATCCCGTTGTTGACCACACGATCCAGCAATGATCGCAGAACCAAGCCCTTGGTTCTTAAATCCTAATGCATAGGCATCTGGACACTGACTCCAAATGATTTACTCACGACGTTGCCATCAGTCCCGCTGAGGACCATTGATCATCCTTGATCATCTAGCCTGAGCATCGGGCTCCCAGTTGCAAAATTGGGTTTCCCAGATCAACCTTGATCTTCCAGCCTGAGCAACAGGCTCCCAGTGACAGAATTGGGAAACAAGCCTCAGCACAAGCATCAGACCTCAACACGAACATCAGTCAGGTATGCATCCTATTCTTTGTGAAAGGTCATGTTATGATCAGATCTTATTTTGACGACTTACACTTGTGTCGCCTCAAGATGATCCTGATCAGGGGGCAAACTGTTGACCTTGACTTTTCACACCTGTGCAGTTTTGGGTTTCTATTGATTCGACTCGGTATTAGTCCCCGAAATCGACCCCGACTATGCACATATACCTCTGTGGATTCCTTTGTATATTCTAGTACACAGAATACACTATGGCTGGTGGGACCCACCAAGGCACCTGGCGGGGCCCGCCACACTCATTTCTCTATTTTTGGTGCTCTGTACTTACAGAGCACACTTCATTCATGCCTACGCAAGGCAAAACTTCTAGAATGCAAAATATTGCATTTTGAACCTAGGTCACTATTCATCATGAATAGTACACAGGTGGGGCCCACCACCCGTATTGGCCTATTCTGTGTATTTTGTACTTACAGAATACATGTCACAATTGCCTTACGCAAGGCACATCGCTTGGCATCGTAAATGCCACTATTTGGGCCCGCTACGCTGTGGGGCCCACCAAAGGCACCAATAGGGCCCGCTGCCCCTGATAGTCTATTCTGTGTATTCATTGCACACCGAATACATTTCATACCTACCTACGTATGGCAGAATACACAGAATGTAAAATATTGCATTTTGAACCTAGGTCACTATTCATCATGAATAGTATATAGGTAGGGCCCACCACCTCTGTTAGCCTATTCTGAGTGTTCTGTATGCACATAACACCCTTCACTTATTGCCTATGCTAGGCAAAGTGCTTGGCACACCGTAGGCTACTTTTGGGGTCCACTACGCTGTGGGGCCCACCGAGGGTATTATTGGGGCCTGCTACCCATTTTGCCCATTTTGAGTGTTTTGAAGGCACATAACACATTTTCACTAATGCCTGCACGAGGCATGACTTTCAGCATGCTAAATGCCGCTTTTTGGCCCTAAATGGCCTGATGGGCCCAAAACAGGCCCATTAAGCCAAACTCGATGTTCGGGGCCGAATTTGAAAAAACTTAAAACAGCAAAGTGACTCAAAATGTCGTTTGCATGTTCTTGGACATATGGCTCACATTACATTTTGCTTGTACAGGGCGGAGCGCATAGGGTCAAAATGTTATGTGTTACGCATATAGCACTATGCATTCAACATATAGTAATAAAAAGACATTTGGTCGGGAGCCTTCTCGGGATTGAATTTGGAAAAACTTTATTCTACAAAGTTGTTCCTCATGTCGAATAATGCTTATAGGCTTGGGGCTCACGTCTCGAAGAGACCACAGTGGGCCCTACGCGACGGGTTCAAGGTTATGTGCACCGCACATAACCTTATGTGTGGTGCACAAAACCTTATGTGTGGCGCACATAACTTTGAAAATTTTCAAATCCGGGCAAAAATTACAAAATTTCCACGCCCAAAAATTGCTCTATAAATATAGAGCTTGGGGTCTATAAAATGGATCTTGAAAATTGCCTTAAGGCAAGCCAAACCTTTGCCAAAATACTCCCACAACTAATTAGGCCCTTAATTAATTAAATTCTTTGAATTTAGAGACAAATTTGGCTTAGTTAGGCTCCTTACACACGGAAGGAAGCGAGATCAAGGAAGAAAAGCCATTGCCTAGAGGTAATTCTTCCATTTTTCTTAATTTTCCTCTGTTTTTTGGAAAATTTTCGGGGATATATGCTGCGCATATAACCTTCTATATGCTACATGTAACCTATGTGTGGCGCACATAAGGTTATATGCTGCACATATAACCCCCAAATTTCAAAGAAAAAGCCATTTTTTCTGCCATTTTTCATCGGTTTTTCATCCGATTTGGCCACTCCAGTGGCATTCAAGGCTCCCTCATGCCTTGGGTGTCCTGGATCTACCTAAAACTTGCTGGATCTACAATAATTTTAATTTTAAAAATTATTTTCTTTGAGTTGGATGCAAATCCATGAGTAAAACTCCGGTTTTAGGTCCGTTCTACCTAGATCGGGGCTGAATCTAGGGTTTTTGCTTAAAAATCCTTGATTTCCTTCTATTTTCGCAAGTTATATGCACCACATACACTATTATGTACGCCATACATAAGCTATGTCTGGCGCACATAACCTTATGTGCGCCTTATGTGTGGTGCACATAAGTCCCGGTTTTAATAGAAAAATCTGATTTTAACCCGAACCGCTTTGGTTTTCAATTTTCCAGCAACTCCAGTAGCTTTTCCATGCACTTGGGATTCTGGATCTATCAAAAATTATCCAGATCTACTTGATTTTAGTCTTAAAATTAATTATTTCAATTAATTGCTTAATTAATTGTTTGATTTGCAAAACCGGACGCCGATTCGTGCTCAAAATGAGGTACTGTCTTCATTAATGTTACGTATTTTAATTTGTAGGTCATTTCTGTACTGATAGATTTAATTTTCTTGCAGATTTATAGGTTATGTGCACCACATGTTATGCTATGTTTGCCACACATGACCTATATGTGGTGCATATAGCCTAATGCATGGCGCACATAGTTTCCTTTTTTCTAGAAAAATGTATTTTTGGACCGTATTTCACTATATTTTTGACATATCTAGTGGTATTTGATGCTTTATAGTGGCTCAAATATTCTGAAATTGTCATAAAATAATTTTTAAATAATTAATTTTGGCCTCAAAATTAATTTTTACGATAAAATGTAATTTTTAATCGTAAAAATGTGGTTTTTGAAAGGATTGGATTTTATTTGGTCGAGTGGCTTTCTCCAATAATTCTGATGTGATGTGAATCCTCCCATTTAATTTTCCATGATCATAATAAAATAATTGTCTAAAATTATTTATAAATTTTCACGATCTGGCTTGTGTTTATTCTTTCAATTATTGCCTAATAATTGCTGGATTTTAACTCTTGGTTCATAGTTTTAAATGGTATTGGACTAGTCAAATAAATCCAAAATTCATTTGCTACTAATGAATTTATTTGTTTATTTTGCATATTAATCCATTCATGCAATTCGAGGGAAAAAGGGGCATTACTTAATACCCCAGGAAATTATGTATGCGAGGAATTTTTGTAATAGGATAGGATTTATTATTTGGTCTGTAATAATCCCATTATCTCGTGTGTGCCCCTCTAATTTCCTCGATCCCTTTCATAGGCCTTTATTTTTATTTGTATATTTGCCTAAATATACTATGTCATCATGTCACATGCCATGTCACATGACACATGCACACACTACTATGCATGCCATGCATATATCGTATGCCATAACATACTGTATTTCGTATGCATATATGTATAAATATGCAAATATGCCAATACTCCAAGTACGTAATCCAATACGCTCAATCAACCAATACGCTTTACCATGCATATATATGCCATGCTATGTCATATATTATGTCATGTCATATGCCATAATGCATATCATACCGTATGCCATACATATACTATATTGAATACACATTCACATACGCACCACTATGCCATGTCATGCATATGCCATGCCATTCATCATCCCACATGCCATGCATATGGTATGCCATACATCACATGCCATGCATATGGTATGTCATTCACTTCACATGCTATGCATATAGTATGTCATTCATTTAACATGCCATGCATATGGTATGTCATT